>JAMKCH010037990.1:0-31323 GCA_023653785.1 Ophioderma brevispina | reverse complement strand
TCAGGTTCAAATGTTTAACTGTAGAAATCAAATATTTGTTTCCCATAACTTCTAACGTCACTTACACGAAAAAGGGTAAATACATAAATTTTAATAAAAGGTTCAGTGCACTCCTTCGACCTCACCCTTGCAGTCCCAATGTTTTGATTTTTACCATATAAATTCTGTAACTGTTTTGCATGGGGGTTTAGTCTAGCTTGTGCACTACTATGACTTCCAGTACCTGGGACCTGTCCTTGTTTCTGCTTTTGACCGAAACCCTGGGAAACCGGAAGAAATCAAACAACCGCTATTGGAAGCCACAATTGATAGTCTGCCTGCCAATATTTGCTCAATACTTCCCCAATAGATGTGGGGGTATTCACTATCACTACAGGAAATACACAATTTCCTTTATCAGGTGTTCTAGTGCCTATCAAGCAAATGGGAGATTGCAAGGGTGTCATTACATGTAGGCTTTCAAGCTCAAGTTTCTTGGGGTAAATTACTAAGAATTATAGAAAGTATAATAGTCATCATCAAGGTTTATTTTAATCTCAAGTCGTGTCCTGTTAGCCAAATTGCTAGAGACTTACAACTTAATATTTAACAGAAAACAATGCAACTTTGAGGCAGCAGCTTAACAGCGCCATATTGAACATTCAACACACACACGAAACACCCACAAACCGGATGGGAAGTGCAAGCTTTCATGTTCCTTTGCCCATTTCAAATGAACATGGAGAAAGTGGTATTCAGGTTTTAAAATCAATATCTGTTTACAAATTAAATCCCAAATTGAGTTACCGAATTAAATCCAGCAAGCGGTGCCACTGAGATTCGAACCGAGGAACCCTTGCTCCAGAGGTAACTTGCTACCGAGACCAATGCCACTTTCTCATAAAGCCCCGGAAAATAGAGTGCAACAAAGCCCCGGAAAATAGAGTTTGGGGTACCACACCTGCACGCGTTCGCGTTCTAGGTTCGCATTAAGTATTTGTAATGTTCCACAGGTCTCTATTGTTTCATGTAACCTCATCTTAGGCAAAATGTAGGTACACCTTCCATTCTCACTCTTATGACACAGTTCGGTTTCCTCCATTCACCAGTATAAAAAAATTGAGGAAAACACCCCCCTGGTTTTCTGTATGGTCCTCAGAATGCATGGGTTCTTCATGTTGATTCAGACACCTGTACAGTTTAATTGAACTGTGTCCTTGGTGTATGAGCATATTGTAGCTCATGTGAGTTGTTTGAGGGTGGTTGTTTGTTTAAACTTGCTGCCATTTTATAAAGTCCAACTGTGACAGCCCTCTTTGGTATAATTAATTACCTGTTGCTTAATAAATTACAGTCATTTTATAAATAATTAGGAATACTTAAGTTTTTTTGGTGTCATCTGCTGCAAGCAGAGTGGGCATAGGGACTACTTTGGTTAAATGGTGTGTGTGTGTGTTCATGTGTGCACATGCATGTGTACATGCCCTTTGCTGGTGTGTGTTATCTGTGTCTCGCTGTGCAAAATGTTATACCTGCCACTTATTGACTCAGTCTTTAACCCATTTATCAATTACTTCATGTCAAATCAGAAGAGCCACATGGCCCATTACTCAATGGGAATGTACTTAAATTTGACCTCTGATGACCCCATGTGACACTTGGCCTCATTCATAAATTACGATGACACACACCTGCATTTGAGGAACGCTGTGGGTGAAATAAATATTCGAGGATATAGCATAGAATGCATTTAGCTAGACCATAATTCCCTGACTATATTTTTAAATCTTATCAAACTATCTAAGAATAGTCGCATTCTTCTCCGGGTTTGAAATGGTGGGGATTTTATTCTGTTACTTCTACTTCTGTTACTCACTCTGCAACACAATGTCAATTTTTCCTGATCACCATTATCAAGCATTGGACATGATTGCCCTTGGATGGAGAAAAGTTCATGGTTTCTAAAAACAACTGGCACCTGAATTTTCAATTTGTGGTTGTGGAGACCCCTAGAGATCCACACAGTTTACATTTTGGCTTCTTCCTTTTCACCAGTGCCAAACAGGAACTGGTGGAGGTCTCAAGAAAATGCTCCAGCCCTGGGAAGTCTCTATATCTAGGACTCGTGTAGCTCTGAATAGAAATCCGCGGGTTTTAGTGCAAAAGGCCCCATCTGCATAGCTACCACATGTTAGATTTGGCAGGGTAAATAAACACTTCATAAGAACAAAACTGACAATGGCAGTAATTGCAGATGGGGCCTTCTTGCACTAAACCCTCGAAATTTAGTTCGTGTGAATGAAACACCTCTGTGGGCGAGGAGGCTGTTCATATTTGCTTTAATAGAACTCTGAAATAAATTTTGTGCGTTCTTGTGCATGGTCAAATTTTTTGTTTTAATTTCCTCCCTCTCAGTGGGTCAAAAGGCGTGGTGTGTTGTATTGTTCCCACAAGCCATTTTGTTCAGTTTTCTGTAAATGAAGCTGAAATAAGGCCCATGTAGCTAGGCTGAGATGCGCAATATTTTTAAACTTTTGAAAATTCCGACCTTCTAATTTTGCCCAGTGCATTTGAATAACAAGTTTTTTATTTATTATAGATATGATCAGAAGCTCTCATTCCCAGGTTGCTCCCTAACTTATCAAAGGTCACCTAAAGGTCACATAGTGTTGTTTCCAAAATGGTGAAAATTGACTTGGCATTCCTGCTTGCAGGGGCAGGACACGTGATCAAGAATAGAGGCAACTACATGTACAAGTACATGTTTGCTCTATTTTGCTTCCTTTGATCTTTCTTTTGATTCTGTGGAATGTGCTGCCATTTTCAATTTTTGTCCCAGAGCTCAGGATTGCCTGCCACTTTGTTAATATGGTCTTTGAACTATTGATTGGATTGAGAGGAACAATTTGTTTCTGATGTTTTTGTGTGTACCTTTGAGTAAATTTATGCTCATGATGCAGTCAATTAGAACTTGAGAGAATTGTGACCACTGTTTGGAGGGACAAATCCCAAGGGTCTGATCTACTAATAAGATGACAACATCATGTCAAATTTACCATTCGACTCCTTTGTTCTCTAGAAGCATTGAATCAGGTATGAAATTATTGCATAAAATACCAGGCCAGGACAGGCAAATCTTGGACATTGGAGAAGCATTACTTTCCTCATGCCATTGGGTTTTGACTGCAATAAAATGGCCTCATGGATGTGAGACAAGTTCTTCTTTTATAGGTTTAGATTTTCCTGGTCTCTAGTGAGGTTTCTTCTGTTGTGATAACAAGCGTTGTCCACTGGAATATGAAACAAATTATTACTGCCAATACAATGATCCGCTGGGAATCTTGTGGTTCTTTAACACAGTGATTAAATCCAGTAGCATCTGCTCGGCACCTTATTTGGTCAGACGATGCCTTTCATCCGAGCTGAAATCATCCACTATGATTTAATAGAGGCACCTAGGGACGATGTGGCACGGTGGTATCAAATGCCGCTTCTACACCTGGAATTTGATGAAATGGGAAATTAAACATACATTGTGTCTCAAATTTAATTCATTTGAATCGAAAAAAGAACCAGAGAGATGCCGGGTATATACCGGGTGCAATCTCGCAATGTTGGCGCCATGCCTCGGGTTTGATGGAAGGCACGAAGAAACAACGGGAGATAAATGAATTATTCAGCTTATCAGGCAGAGAGGGTCTTATGCACGAGCTAGCCACACCTCTCTGCCGACTATGATGAATGGAGCTGGGTTGGCGAGATGGATTAGGATCGGCATCAGCATAATGTAAACGGTGTCATTGTCGGGTGAATGCCCTTGTTTTGCCAGGTCATATTTCACCCTATTCGGCGTTAATAATTGTATTTAGAACGGAAATATTGTACATTCAGATCAAAATCGTGACTGAGGTTTCAGTGAAACTGTTTGCAATTTAATGGTTGACAATTCGACATAATTGCTCAGGCACTGTGGGTAATAAAAGTTTGGTATAACGATTAAGCGTATACATGAATAAAACCATATTATGGCACCCATTATCTGCTATTAAAAAAAACATTGGAATCACTGTTTTTCTAATCCATATGTTTAGTGGGTTAAATTCTTATTATTTATATTAAATGGAGGTTGTCAGATATTCTCTTCATCCTCTTTGGTGCTCCAATGTTAGACACTGCAGCATTGAATATTTGATCATTTTATAGAGACATGGACAACGGTGCTAGATCTGCCATTGTAGTGCAAATATTTACTGAGGCAGGGCTTTTTTTTCGAAAAATTAAAAGCCAATCACTGTCTGTAATGGAATAGCCCATGGCATGAATTCTATTAGTGTGAAGTTGACTGTAAAAAGTATACAGTGGTGGTGCCATTATACAAAAGGTGATGCAGGCATTAGTTCCATATTTTATTGGCAGTTAGTGCTAATGTTTCTTCAAAAAGAATTCGATTCAATTGAACACAGTTAACTAAAGAATATAAATGGAAAGTTAAAAGAGCCTGATTAGAAAAAAGTTTTTAGAACGTTCCATTTCAAAATGGGGCAGGGGACATTCATTAAAATTAAATGATTAAAAAAAGCAAAAAACTTAAAAAAAAAATCAATTGCACACTAGATTTATGTTGGAAATAAAATGATGTACATGTAAGTTATTGCAGCAAATTAGCAATTTCTAATCGCATGTATTGACTAGCTGCTCATGTTGTACTATGTATGTTCTCTTGAAAATAATTATAGCAATTAAGAAATGTATTTTAATATTTTTTAGTCATGCACATAATTGTATGGATAAAAGCTAGCATAGTATGTTAGGCTTACCTGGTACAGCTGCAAATTTTATCTCTATAGATAATCATCATATTACATTGGCAATTAAAGTGAGATAAAAATGAAATATTTCTGCTATATACACACATTGTATTGGCCAATATATGTAATGGTGAACCATGGATTACTGTACAAGGTCAATGCTACATTAATTACTATGCAATATTATACTAATATACTAATAATAGAGTATTCCAATCGTGAGCAGCTAGAAAAGCCATGAAGCCAAAAAAAATAAATTTGTCATCCTAATACAATACTTACAGTCTGACATCTAAGCAAAAATATGCAACATTTTGAGTGTGGTGTTAACATAGCAAAAATCCATTACCACATCAAATGGGACCATCAATAAATTTTTGCATAAAGATTGAAGATAGGAAATGAACGATAAGCGAGCAGTGCCACTTCACATGTGTGCAACCTTATTTGAACCCACATCAAATGACATCTTAAATAGGAGGCAATACTTATTGTTTTATAGAGCTGTAATGTAGTAATGGAGCTTTAGGGATATAACCACCCTCTCCATTCAAAATACTTTGCCCAAAACCAATGGTTAGATCTCAAGTAGGTATTCAGTTAAACTGGTGTGTCACCTGTCAAGCCAACATGTACACCGATTGGTCAGATTACTTTTGCAGGTAGTCATCCATTGATGTGTTCAGGTTTAATGACCTACAAACAGAGTGTGGAAATTAGTCACTTTGAAGTGGTTGGCAAAACTATTGATATCATTCATATTTACATTGGCAAATAAAGTGAGATAAAATGAAAATATTTCTGCTATATACACACATGTAGGCCAATATAAATGTATGCACATGGATTACTGTAAAAGGTCAAGGATACATTAATTACTATGCAATATATTATACCAATATAAATAAATAATAGATTATTCCAATTGATGAGCCGCTAGAAAAGCCATGAAGCCAGAAAAAAAATTTGTCTCCTTAATCAATATTAGAGTCTGACATCAAGCAAAAAATAGTGATGAATTGATGGAGTGGGTAATATTAGTAGAGTGACTATCTTCCATTGTATGATTATGAATGAAAATTTGGATAGTGTATGTGTGTTGTGTTGTCCGTGTGTGTTTGTTAACTGTATTTGTTATTTGATGACCAGCTCTCTGTGTGAAAAGTACTGTAAAACATTTTATTTTAATATTTAGAATTTAGAAATAGGAATTTGGCAAATTGGTGACATTTTAGCGAGTAGTAAATTTCACGAATTTGAAAATTTTGTGATGCGATGACTTGGGCAATATTTTCGCAGGGATTTAATTTCGCGAATTCTTACTTGCGAAATTAGTACCTCGTGAAATAACCATGTTTTCAGTATAAATTGAAAAACACATTTTTAAAACAAAAAAACAACCTAAAATTAAAAATTTTGTATTTTTTCTATTTTGTCTTGTAAAAATATGTGTAATCACCATAAAACCTTTTTGGACTGGAAAAGAACTTAAACTGAATTTTCTTATACATTAGTTAGTTCAATTAAGTTGGAAGGCAAATTTTTAATGATAAAATGATACATGTAGTTGACTACATGTGCTCGTCGATTACGGCATTTCAAATACCATGTGAAATAATTTTAAAATCGTCATAGAGCAATAAAATGGGGCGATGTGGAAAACAAGCACAGGGGTGGAAGCAATTGTACTCATTAATCATTATGCTTATCATTGACTGTGCCGTGCGCTTGGAATGGGACTGAAACATGAATACGACGATGACGGACCGACACAGATTTGCTTGTGCCTGCATTATTCCGCCTGCAGAGGGTGGGATGGGCATGCGAGAACAGCTCGGAGAAGACTGCGTAATGTGCCGTCGTTGTTGAATGCAGAGAATGTGGTCATAACATCGCTGGTGTAAATCTAATGGTCGTTTATGACGTTAATGAGAACAAGTGGCAGCAGGGTAAAAATGGTGGGACTTGGGAATGATGTGCTACAGAAGTGTATTTCTGTTCTCAATTAAATGAACATTAGCGAATGTGAAATTTAAGAAAACAACAGCTTTTTTTAAATTAAAAATCTTTAAAAAAAAGCAATTCATGATGCTTTAAGTGTTTTAATTTGCTATGAAGCTGGGAAATGGCAGTAGGACATTTTGGGTTTAAATTTTTAAGGTATTTAAAAAAAAATCAATATTTTGAATCTCAACTCCAAACTATACATTGATTTGCTGTCAAATACCTCCACAAAAATGAATCATCTTTTGAAACAATAAATTACATATACTAATAGGCAATTATGAAATTACCTCATTAACAGTTACAATAACCAATAAAACTGCCAAAGGCTTGATAACACCTCGGGCATTGTTTTTTTAATCAACAATCGGTGAAGAACAAGCCCCGGGCAAATATAGATAATTGTAATGAAGCTTACAGCTGGTCCTTGGGCAAACGAAAGTCATTTGGACCCTATCCTTATCGAGTATGAATTATGACATTGTTATAAATGGCTTAGCTTTTGCTGTTTATGTACCCAGATTGATATGAGCCCAAGGTGAGTCATCACAAGGCGAGATGCACTCTCCATACATAATAACGCACCACCCAATTATTCCTGTCCTTTCTCGCTCACATTTTTTTAATCGTAAACTACCGGTTAATATTTCAGGGATCAGATTGTGATAAAAATTTAATTGCTTCATATTTCATGCAATGTAAACTTGGGGGTAGGTGACACATTGGCACATTAGGATATTTGTGTGATTGTGGATTGTTGACTGAGTTGCCCCAGCTCAGAGAAATTACAAGATGGTTTGACTGTAGTCAGCACATGATGCACATAATTGTAGTTTCATGGTTTTGAGCGGGAAAATGGTGAAAGCAGTAATGTTTCGACCTTGTAATCGTTTTTGGGCGAGGGTAGCCGCTCTATTCGCTTGGGTTTTGACCTCTTTTTAAATAGCAGTGGTGCAGAAAATATTCGTGCCATTTATATCCTCTAAAATCTACATGCATGATTAGTTTATGGAAATTTGTTGTGCAATTTTACGTCATATGGATTTTAATGTACTCAATAAGGTAGGCCCAGCGAAAAACATGAACGTACATTTAGAAAAAGATATGAATGTTCCAAAAGAGTAGAAATACAAAGCGATACACTTCCACACATGGTTACAGTCGTGAGCGGTTTGAAAACACGACGGGGTAACCCACTAAAATAAAAACTTGAATATAGAGGGCGTAGTCAGGCACAGGGGGAGTGCGGCCATTAAATCCAAATCTAGACGTCGCCATTTGCTTAACACGTAAAAATGAAATATTTTTTTTTTTTTTTTTAAAATGAAATTAGGAAGATTTTTTATTTGTATTTTATTACAGTGATTTTATGGTTAAACAGCGTCTTTAACTCGTTATGAGTGCATTGGAATTAACGAATGATTAAAGGGGGATGGCACAATTTAAATATACCAAGTTTCTCCAAAATGTCACATACTAAACTCAATTTGGGCAAATTTAAAAAATCTGTAAAATTTCGCACCAATATTTCAATCATTTGGCTGTGAGAGCTAAAAACGTGATTTTTAAGCCCCATAGAGGAACTAGTACAATTAATATTGGTCGACAAAATGGGGCAACTTTTCGCTCATAACTTCCAACCTTTGCCCCAATATTTCACAGTGGTAAATGAGAAAAAGTTAGCTTTTCTCTGCTACCAAAATGTTTGACTACTGCTGGGAACGAGGGCTATTAGCGATCGGGCCATGGTACCTTAAAAAACGTTTGCATCACATGTTTTTTTTTTTCAACAAGTTGGGGGCGATATTATCTGTGGCGATTCAATATAAATAAAAATTCCTTTAAAAGGAAAGGGGCGAGTCAAGAGGAAATAGCCAGGTACTTGGTATGTGAAGGTAATAGTAAGGATGAGTGCTTTATTTTGTCATAAATTGACAACCAACGGTTCAGATGATATAAAAAAATCCTTATTTTTAGGTGAAACCAAGGGTACTATGTGGCTGTGGATCACGGAATTGCACCATTTAAAGTGACCGGAGGAAATTTTTTAGGATATGAATTTCTATAAAATTCACTGGATCAGTGTAGACCACCACGAGAACATTTCGAAGGTTTATTGGACAAAAAGTGCAAAAGAAACAGCCCAAACCTTGTTTTGAACTTGCTGCTATCGTAATGTTCCCTATAGGAAAACCATGCTTTGACTTTATGTCGTGCACGAAAGAAACTACCAAATCATAATCTTATTACATAAAGACGGCGTAGTCGGCTTATTAACTTCACGTGCTAATCATACATTGGTAAGCATTTCAAATATGTAAAAAAAAACGGGGTTCGAGAAACATTGGGGCGATTCTTCTGGAAATCTCCTCAGGTCTCTTATGAATGTTTCATTTTGATGTTATGAATAAAAAACGTTTCAAATCTTTCACGATCCAAACGGTTGGACTGATTTAATGCTGTAGTAAGGGAGGCGTAGAGGAAAAATGACATGGTGGATTTTGATGGGTCAGCCACCTTAATTGAGGTTCTTATTTTTTTTGCGCAAGCGTATAGTACTGTTGATTGAATCGTGACTGCAAATACGAACTCAGTCTACTATTATATTTAGGACAGGTTGAAAAGTTCATACTTATTTACAATTATTTATAGTGAGGCAAATAGTTTTATGGTTGCAAAAATTAGTCAAGTAGATAATCTGTGGTCACCCAGCTTTATTGTTTACTTGGGTTTCTTGCCAATTTTAAGCAACCGTTGTCCTGCGATGTGTGATCTTTGACTAGAATTGTTCTTTGGCTCAGGTTAGCGGCTCATTTTGGCATTTATACATTTTTATGCGAATGGACCTCCTGCAGATGACTTTTGATTTTTTGCGGGTCACCCGGAAAAACCCTGAATAATAAAACCGCAGGGGTGTTTTCTACCTGTATGACAAACATTCAGACTCCATAGGTCCAAGTGGCGTCAAAACGCATAGGCGGACAGAAGATCTCATTTAGTAGCACTAGTGCATTTCCCCCGTGCGATGACCTTTCCATAGATGCGTGTGACCTTTGATCTTCAACTTTTTATAGTATAGGATAGATTGCAATCGCACCACTTTCTTATAAAATGTGATACATGTATTTACGATCAAAACGGTAGAATGAAGGGTTAAGATGTCATGAAGTAACAAGTTCTAAGTTGTATATGAATTGAAATAGTGCCAATTGGCGTGATGAACATTTTTGAAAAAATTGAAAAATTTACCGCTTTGGGTGATAGAAGTAAATTTAAAGGGGGGGAATGTTGTGAACGTGGGAGTTATATTTTGGGGAAGGGAATGCTTAAATATTGTAAAACAAAATGTTATGATCATGTTGGTACGTGTGCGAATCCTGATAAAAATACTTTACGTCCGTCGGCATGCGAAATATCCAGGAATTGCTTCTTCCGTTGTGCTGGTAAAATGGGGAGTCTGCAGTGTCAATCTTGTGGGGGTAAGTATAGCGTTGATTGTTCCCGAATAAGGTGTAGTATGTTCTATAGTCTGTTGATTGCGTCACATTTTCCCCTTAACAAAATCTTATTGTAAATTGTTAAGAGGGATATGAGCCCTATTCACTCTGTGTAAAATTATCCGTTCATACCTCGGCTAAGTATGTGCAACAAGTCACATAAGTCAACTTGACAAAAAATCCTACCAAAGGTCCTTTATTTATCCCTTCCCATACCTTTTACATGGATATTTCCCCTTGACTCGCCCTTTCCTTTTAAGGAAATTTATTGTCACCATACAGCGTGATTTCTGTTTAATGCATATTGCGTTAGCTGTTCAAAGTGAAAGGTAATCATAAGACGCATTTAGTCATAAAACATGGCTTAAGTCAGTGGACTGTTTTCAAATTCATAGTATTCAATTATTATTGCAATAGTTGGGTATTGCAGTATTTGGAAGGACCAAAGGGTAAATATAATGATATTTTTCAGAGCTTTTGGAACCAGGGCAGGTTATGACATGCTCACTGTGCGAAGATGCCCTAGTTTTAATCCACTTTTGAGAGCGATTGTGGGGAGTCGGAGTTGGAGACGTCTGTGTCATTTGCATAGCAGGTAGAAAATAGGATTACACTTGTAGTGACATTGAGTTACAATCCATTCATATTTGTAGGGGGCAGCCATCTTGGAAATCAAACAAAAATGAGTGAGGTCACAGACCACCAGATGGAGCGTGAAAATTAGGTCAGGCCATCTGATTGTGCTAAAATTATACATTGCTGGACTACTTGTAGATGAGGAGCTATTTAAATGTGAAAATTGACCGAACGTAAAAAAGGGAATAAAATAAAATGTAAAAAAATCAAAACTATTAAAAAAAAAAAATAAAAACATTGTGTAACAAAATTAAAAAAAGCAAAAAATAAAAAACGTTAAAAAAAATAAATATAGTGATGATAAATTTCTCTCAGAACATTAGAGCTGGAATCAGTAAAGGAAACATGAAAAGGATCACATTTACAACTGAAATTATAGGCAGGTTCAACATTGTACTGAGGAAGAGAGCAAAAAATAGAATTAAACATTAACACATGACAGAGGTGAGCCACAAAAAGGTCACTCTTTGGTAACAAGGACATAATTAGAGTGATAATGATTGTATCATTGTGTATGGAATGGGATGGACCAGTATGTCACGGTTTACGGTATGTGATGGATGTACCTACTCATTAAATTAATCAACACGTCATTCTATGCGTAATAACTGTGCAGAACTATTTCAGACCTTGTTTTTAAGTGGCTGTCCCAACACAATTTAGAGCATTTCATCTGGTTATCATCGCTGTGAACCCAATTGTTTTTTCATCTTGATGTTATGGCCTGCCACCCCACAAACCTCACTGTAAATTATCTTGCAGATATATAAAACAATTGTATCGAGAGCTAAAATAGGGATTTTGAAAACACCTGTAAAATAAATATTGGTCGACAAAATGGGACACATTAATTTTCGTCATAACATCCAAACTTAAACATCCTGTAGCCCAAGATTTAAAAAGTCTAATAGGAAAAATAGTAGCTTTCTTCTGATACCAAAATTTTGACAAACTTCCATAAATCTGGGTACTGGGGGCAGGCTATTGCGATCAGACCATGGACCATACGAAACAAGAATTCAAACTCATAAAACTATTTAAAACTTCAACATAAAAGAAATGTTGTGAACTTGTTAGTGAAATGTTTGCATGCATGCATGCCTGCATGCAACTTTTGAGTGTGGTGTTAGATTATACATAAAAAATCCCTGCCCATCAAGATGGGGACTCATAAATAAATATGTGACATAAAGATTGAAGATAGGAAATGAACGATAAGCGAGCAGGCCTACTTAAACATGTGTGCAACCTTATTTGAACCCCAAATTCAAATGACATCTAAATAGGATGCACTACCTTTTATGTATAGAGCTTTTAATTGTGTTATTGGAGGATTTAGGGATATCATGTTGCACCCGCTCCAGTGTCAAATACCTTTGACCAAACCACTGGTGATATCAATTAGTATCTCATTTTTCAACCTGTTCACTTCAAGCCAACATTTACACAGCTTGGTAGATTTACTTTTGCAGGTAGTCATCCATTGATGTTGAGGTTTAATGACCTACCAAAACGAGGTGGAAATTAGTCACTTGAAGGGTTGGCACATAACGGTGTCATCCGCTAAGTCTCTTGTTTGTCATTAGCATAATTTGATTGTGAACCCATCAAAGAACAGTGTACATTTCCTGAGATGAATGAGCCCAAGGATGTTTTAAAGTGATGCTTGGAATGATTATAGGTGTGATTGTAGCCACGTCTAGATGGTTAGAGGATATGAATTCCTAAAATGAGGTGCGATGGATACAGGCAATCGAACCATGGGGGGGGTTGTCCGGCGACCGGCTACTATCAAGCGCTAACAGGAGACCAAATGCATGCAAAGTGCAACAAAATTAGCTCAATTTATATTACTGTGAACCCAAATTTTGTCCAAAAGTTCAGTGTCCCTGCAAAAACGGGGACTAATATTGCAAATAATATTAGATGAAATCTCTATATTGGATTTGGAGGACAACTTGGACCCCAGATGGATGAGTGTGCTTACTTATTTTAGATGATTCGAACAGCTACAGTTTAGTAGGTCTATAATATTGCAGTTGCCAAAAATTCCAGTTTGCCAGAGGGTGGATAAGGTGACCAATTTGACTTGACCATTGTTTTCTATGACTCATAACCCTAACATGCCCCCAAAACTCACTAAAACTCACTGAGCTGAGTCCAAAAGATGTGACAACGTCATCGTACGAACACACATGGACACCTTTGGTAGTGGGGTTGGACGCAAAAATTGCGACCAACCCCTCCCTCGGGCGTACAACAAAAGCAACCCATTCTATTCAAAAGTTATAATAAATAATTTAAAAATGATGGTTGTGGTCAAAAAACTTGGTGGCAGGGGTGTTTTTTGGGTCAAAAAATCACGTTTTTGAGCCTACAAACTAAGAATATCAAGATTATTAATTCTTAGCAAAACAAATTTTAATCCATCATTGCATACATATCAATCTCTGACATTGATATTATAGATTACTGTTTTTACAATATATAAAGGGTCTAGTGAAGTTTATCCCCCAAATACAACCTTTCCTTAAAAGAACATTCCTTTTATCACATGTTCACACAATGAGTATTACCTGAACCGCTTTATGAATGTATAAATCCTATATCAATAAAAAAAGGATACCATAAAAATAAGTTGTAATATTTTTACCTTAAAAATATAAAAAATAATAATTGCTTGCTTAACTGAAGCCCAAATTTCCATTGTTCGCATAGAAATAATACCTGCCACAACAAATATTTCAACCACAACATCATTTTCTTAATCTTATTTATTATCCTCAAATAAGGTGGGTAGTGTATGTTGTACGGTGGGGAGGGGTAACTCGAGCACTTTTCAAGGCTCGGGCGCTCCGCTAGTGGCTGCCATCCCGGGTAAGGGACGGGGCACCCGGGGCACCCCAGTTCGCATCCAGCCACCAAGATGTCTAATCTGCTTTCCTTCTATCTCTTTACCCATTCCCTGCCTCCGTGGAAGGAAAGAGAACAGTGTTAGGGCTAAATCCGGAGGTGCAGGAGAGCTCTGAAGTGACACTTTGAGCCTAACTTTGTGGTTTGAAAAGCTCCCAATTGTGCACCAAAAGCAAGGTGCGGGCAACACTGCTCCTCATATCACTGATACTTGACACGCTGAAAGACCAAGGTAGCTAGAGCGAACAACCAAACAAAAAGAAAGAAAGAAACAATCAATAAAGGTCTTATAATGGATAATCCAAACAGATTTATTTTACATCAAATAAAGCCTCAGGAACTTATCATCATCAGTGCTTCAGCGCACTAATCACCTTAACATTCAATGTCGGATTGTGTTGTAAGGACTGGCATGGATGATGTCCAAAAACAATATCACTTGCCAACATTATGTATGCTATGTTAATAATCAACATTCTGTCTTCTAAAGCTTCCAAAGAGGAAAATTACCAGGGTCACGGCTGAGATGGTAATATATTGTCGTAATAATTAGCTGGTGAGAGAAACCGAAACCAAGCTACAGCTCATAGTCACAGATTTTAACTTTAATGTATTTGACGCTCAATATGCACTTTGTCAGATTGAGGCAGGCATTTGGAAGTGATATCACTTTTATTACTGAGGTGTATACACTCTTATTGTTGAACTGCAGTACAGTAATATTGAACCTACTACATAATTTAATATGTTAAATTTATTTGGATCTCATGTCTAGTAATTTGCCCCAATTAGGTCAAGGTGAAGAAGAGTACAGGTTACGTTGTGTTTAGTTATTGGGCACGGTAGCAATCGCTCGGAGTGACACCGTGCACTATGGGTAATCTAGTGGACAGAATAAGTGTTTTGCTGGTGCAACACAAAATTTAAAAAGTTGGTTTTTTCTTGTTACAAGCGCTAGTGTGAACTTGCAGTTTGAAACTGGAGTTGTGCCATTGAAATAAATGGTTGGCTGTATTTATAAACACAGAAGTACAATTAAAATGGTTGTATTAATTTTTGCCTATGATCTGACACAGGCTATTTCAACAAAGTATAAATTCAATTGGATTTCAAATAATAGACAAAGGGATCTGAGAAGAAGAACAATTTTTAAACTAGACAAATACATTTAATTTCACTTACACTGGAGCTTATTATGAGGCCAATATAACATCTGACTGATATAGAAGAATTATGAAGACCAACTGCAATATTTAGGACTAATCACGTACTAGGAACATCACACAAACTCTATCCCTGATATACCCACAAAGGGCACTGATAGGTCAAATGGGGGTGCAGGGCTACACGTAAGTGTCAACTTGAATGGTATTTACTTGAGAGATGCCAAGAACATGACCCATTTTTTCTTTTTGGGGGGGGGGACCACATGGACCCAACATTTAATTTTTCTAAAAAAAAAAACCATTAACAAATAAAGCACAGGTTATTCTTGTTAAGGTTTCCAAATAATAAGGTGTCAGAAAGAGGGTGTCAGATGGGTCCAGGGTACAGAAATCCCATTTTCTGTGTCTTAAGGGTCCATGGACGGCTGAGTAGACATTTCTAATTCTTACATTTTCGTACCTCAACAGTATTCTGATCATATCGCAACACAGATTGTAAAAAGTGAACATCGGGAAAGGGTTTTTAAATTTCAAGGATAAAGTTATCCCAAAACTGACAGGGCTTTTTCCTGTTTTCGCGAACGCGTAGCAAGATGCTGGAGTTGGATTTGACCCCGTTTAATGCCGTCAGAGTAACAAGTTGTAAAACAAAGCTCACACGTGGGGTACCGACACCGACACTCCAGATATCTACTCCTTGTCGGTTCTTTGTAGTGGAACTTGAATAAAGCTATTTTATGTTATGATTCTCCTTGTCGGTACATTCACCGCTGGTGCAGCCCGCACTCGACAATACAGAGCATTATTATAGTAATTTAACCGGGCGGGAAAAAAATGCAACTTTCCCTGGAACACAATCAAAATTTCCCTTCAAAGATGCAAAATTTCCCTTCAATTTCAGAGTCTTTTATTAACATGCATACAATTTCCATCAAAATAGTAAGTTCACTGGAACCAGGTTCCCAAGTCCGAACTTTTTTGCCAGACCTGATTTTAACGCACCCAATCAAGAAAAACTTATGCAAGTATGAACAAACACGTACGAGCATTTCACGGAGAAGTCAGTGTGACGTATGCAAGAAAATGAGACCACGAGCAGTCCGTTCCACAATGACGATCATAAGCGTATCGCGTATTTGTTACTCGGACGTCACTTCTGGGTCACGCTTGCCAGCGCGATATCAACTTTCTTTGGAATTTCCTTTTGAAAGCTTGTCCAAAACCATGATATTATGCCCAATTTTTATCAAAATAACGGTTCTCATTTACTGCTGCATGCAGATTTTACATTGGATACCAATACATACGATGAATGCAACCTTTTTTGGTGGGTATATAAGTATGTTTAAAGGATGTCCATGGACCTTGAACACCATGATCTAAGGTGTAGGGCTGTAACTCCGCAGTAGGTGTATTACAAAATCATTCTGTGTACATGTAAGGAGCTGCTCATTCTCAAGCGAGAGGTCTAACATATAAAACTCTACAACCATGTTTAAAATATTCTTAAGTGAATTTCTCAATGTGGCTGTCCGCTTTTATATAATAGGTGTAAGAAGTAATAAGTAAGTTACTCTGGTGAGTAATTTTGAGAAGGATTAGGGGGATTGTGTCAATGTAATGGATGATATGGTGGGCATGCTTTATGCATGAGTGTAGAGGAATAGCTATGTGTAATTAAGGAGTAATTGCTCAATTTGAGGAGTTCAAGGAGGTTAGTAACAATTCTGTGGAAATTTGATTTGAACCCTTGACAAAAATACAAAACACAACCAAGAGAGAGAAGGGTTTGCAGCACAAGAAGTAAGATTCATTTATTTTTCTATCCTACACAAATGTGCAAGAGCAAGACTTAATTAGTCTTCTGACAACAGATGCAGGCCCCAGGTAAAATATTTTGAAATTTCAGTATTATTTTTATTAACAAAATAAATAGCAATCGGACACAGGAGATTGCTGTCTTTGCTAGCGATGAAGATCCATCTCTGCGTTGCTAAGAACTGACCTCTCGCAAAGCAGGAGCGCTGGCCTGGTCTGTTGGCCTGGATCGAATCAGCGGACCCCCAGCAATGTCAGATGTTATAATTTGTAAATTGAAATCATGGAGTGATATACAATTCAGATTATCTCTTAACTAGAATAAGGTTTGATTAGTTCATTTCAAAGAAGGGGAGCTGTGTAGTATTGTAAGATTATTTTGTGACTTCTTGAAATTTATCAGACATTCTGCCAAAGCTGACTGGCCATGACTTTGATGAGGTAACAATCAAAGATTCAGCTCTCAGCCCAAACAAAATTCTTAACTCAAGGACAGAACAAGTAATAAACATGACAGGATATTTTTTTTGCCAGAGTTAAAGATTTAATGATGTTCAAAAGTGGGGCGATCTGGGATATCCGAATACATTGATTGAAAAATTCAGGGTGTTGCTAACTACTATATTTGGGGAAAATAATTTATGTAATGTTTTAACTTGGCACTTTTCAAATTAGTGGTAAAGATGATAAAATAAAAACACTAAATTATGCCTGTGACCGAATGAGTAGGGGTAATTACAAATGCATTTAACCCACTTGTCTTCCTGGTTTCGATTTGTAAATCTCTTCTTCCTCCGGTCTGGAGGAATCGGTTTATTAGGGAATGAAACACAAGAAGTACAGGGTGCAATTTTCAGGAAGCTTTTTGTTATTTTATATATCAGCATCAAGTGGTGCCAGGCGGTAGTGCTAGGGAATGTGTCAGTGTGTAGACCTAGTTATGTGCCTGACGGTAATTCTGTTAAATGGGGACATTTTAATGAGGGTTTAATTTTCGCGAATAAAATTCAACCACGAAAAGAAATACCTTGCGAAAATGTTTTCAACAGGCCAGTGAAGTAGGCACTGTGATGGCAATCGCAAATTAGCAAACATGAAAAGGTTCTTGTCTCCTTTTGTGAAAAATTCTGGCTCGTTATATTAAAAACATCCCTGTTACTGACAAAAGTATGAGCTATCTCAATAGTCTCAGGATATTGTACAACTGTTTGGATAACCTATTACATGGAGACAATCCATTAACACGGTCTGGGGGGATGATGGGCAAAAGCATTTGTGATGGAGATCTGTGGTATTGTCTAAAAGATCAGGGCTAAAGATATTGTAGGGTTCAGAGCAGGGCACACAGGTTAAGCTGAGCTAGAAACAGCATTGAATGGGATAGAAGGGAATCGGCAATAACAACTCAATTATGCTCATTGTGCATCCTTTGCTTCTTTTATGCAAATAGGACCAAGGTAGGTATGGCATTAGCTTGTAATAGGACCACTGAATACTTGTCCAGAAATAAAAAATAGAAATGTGATCAACATTGAAGATAAGCTATGGCTTGTTTTAAATGACTGCCTTAATCCATGGCGAGGGGACTAGAAAGCTTACATATTGTGAAAACAATTTGATCCATTTGTCATAATTTCTGAATAGCATTAATTTGCTATGTGTGACCTTCACATTTAAAGTTGTCGTGGCGCAATGGCCCCCCCATTATAAAAAAAAAACACTTCCATCGAATGGAATGAGTATTCTGCAGTTTGTTGCGTCTCATAACAATTGACACACATGTGACAATTCTGAGAGTGTTGTCAGAGAATCTTGTTCAAAAGACAGGAGGAAAAACACACCGTAAACGTTTAAGCTGGGGGTTTTGATGCTGTATTATTTTGTTCAGATATGATAAAGACAGTATTGAAGTGTCCATTCACTATTAAAAGCATTAGCAGAGAAAGATTGATCACAGGGCGATTATTTTGGTTGTGAATGATAAATGGTAGAGTTCAATCACAATTAATAATTAGGAAAATAACCAAAACAATGTCGTATTTAAGCAATTTCTTATTAGGTACAGGGGTCAGCATTAAAGGTTAATCTGAGGCACTATAGAATTAAATTAAGCACCTTTTTTAGGTGTAAATAACAGAAATATGTAGATGCAATAAAGTCATTCAAGCTCTGCTTCGATAATGACAATGAATTTAAAACAAACAAACCTAAAACATGTCAATCTCAAAGGTATGGTATGGTAACAGAAGTTTCATTCCACATGTGGACAGGAAACAACAGTTTTAGAAGTTATGGAGGAAAGACCAAACAGGTCTTGACGCCCATCTTATTTTGACCCTTGATTCTAGTAGATAAAAATTTAAAGTGTTATTGGACTGTTGTAGTTGGTTGTGGACATGTATTTTTGTTGTCATTTTCACCCAGAGTTGATGTATTCATTCCCAAACAATGAATGTATTAAAAATATCTGCATTGAATCAATTAATGCCCCCCCAATGTATGTAAACATTTTGCATGTCTACAATAAATCCACCTGATGGAAAGCAATTGCAGAAGAACAGCAATGTCATTTCTGCAGGCGGAAAGATGCTACACATTTAGAATACATACATCTCTTCTGTAAATTACCTTTGGTCCTGATGCAAAATCGGTTATGCTCTTAACCTGTAAGCAAAAACTGAATGAAAATATTTGAAATATAGTGGGGGAAGGAAAGAAGTCAAAGCTAATGGTTTATATAAAGGGATTAGTTACAGCCAGCGTATCACATTTTGCATTCGCTTATGTATTCGCTGGCTTGTTTCACTGTAATTGATTGAAACCTAAGGTATCTTGCAACAAACGAGACTAGACTGTAAACTATTGATGTACTGTGTAACAGAAATGACAACACTGATGTAAGCACTGCAAGGTGCGCGTAGCATTGCCATTTAGAGATAATCAGAAAGAAGTCCGGTCAGAAGAACCGACAAATACCACAGGCGGGTTTACACACACTTACATAATGCATTATTGGTTTATAGCCACGGCGGTTGAGTGCACACGCAAAAACAAATTGCACAAAAAAACTGCACCCACCCTATAGAACTTTTAAAGGTGCGCACCGAGCACGAGATTTAAGATCGGTTGTCCTAAAAAAAACGGAAGTACTGATTTTGCCGTGATGTAAAGCTTTCCATCAAAAATATCAAAAACAAACCAAAAAAGAAACCCTTTATTTTTTTTAAAAAAAATGGTGAAATTCTAATTTCATGATAGGAACAAAACAAAATTCAGCCTAGGCTATGTTTTATATTGAAATATTTAAGCAAATCAAAATCACTTTTTTGGCTTTCGAAGTAGTCTATAAGAGAGTGCTGGGTGATTAGATCAATATGTTCATCAAACTTTAGTTCCATTACTCCACAGTATGAAAACAAAACAGTTTATATGGAGGATGAGCACAAGGTCTATAGGGCCCAAACACTTCACCCCCCTTGGAATACATTTTAACACGCAAGAAAACAGGGCATAAAACTATCAAGAAACGCACAGAAAGGGTTACACTTGAACACTTGTAACACATTCTGTTCGACCTAAAATCTAAGTCAATACTCTTGGTTCAATGTGTTGTATGGCGACTCTTTGCATGCGTTGTTAGTAAGGTCTCTACAAAGAAAAGGGAACCATTTTTGGACATCAAGGTCAGTAATGAGATCTACACCACATGGCTATGTGTAGGCCGCCTGGTTGTTTATGTTTGGCTTAGGAGGACCCTGACACTCGCAGTTCTTTCATGATAGCAATTGCCCCTAGTAATTTTACATAGGTATAGGTGTGCAAGAAACCATGATTTGCACACATGGATATGTGACCTCTAAATTAGAAAGTTTTCTTTGTATGACAAAGTAAAAATTATTCTTTTTTTCCTATGAATTGCGCATCGGGAATTACGTTGATGAAAGATCTGTTGGAGGTGGACATTGGTGCGGGGGGTCGCTTTGAATGGGCGAGAATCGGGAGTGGTGGTGTGGTGAAGGGGAAAAGTGAAAGGTGAATGGTACATAAAAGGTCGCTGCGGTTCCTCCGACGACCCATTCTCTATTTTGTTGCCTTCCATCCCTACCTGTGATCATGCTATAGGATCCTCCAGGCAGCTGTCCGTATTCGTTGTGTCACCGTTGTGAGCGGTACAAAAATTAAAAATGTTTCAAAATGTGGGTTATGAAAGCCAAACAATTAAATGTAACAGGTTGGGGGGAAGTTCTCACATAGCGGAAAGTATGGTTATGTACCCTTATTAAGTCCATCATTTTCAGGCTATTTTTCAGTTCGAGTGACCCCATTTTAGACCCAGTTCCAGAGACCTACTTTTCATGTCCAAAGCCACATTCTCACCAAATTTTCTTCAAAACCCCCAAAAAGTAGCTGGATATTGACGGAAATCGCAGCTTCAGTATTTCTTAAATTTTCTGACACATAGTTTCGGAGAACCCCATTCATTTTTGGGGCCTCAAATCGTCCCCCCCCCCGGTACAGGTTTATTATAGTCGATTTGCGTTGATACGTTGTCCCCCTCGAGTTTTGGACCTATTCATAAAGTCGGAGAGGGGAAAACATGTACAAGAATTCAAATGCACGTTCCACACTGGATTATTTTGGAGGACACTCCGGACATATAACAAGATCACCTGCACTAAATACACTTTCATTCATGTATGGAAACGCCAATAGTGTATTTCAGGACCTTGACATTCCTCACCAATAAACATGATTACAGAAGTCCTGCGCCTCATTGATTTTTCACCTCCACCTCGCCAATAATGGACGGGTCACGTATCAGATGAATCAAGTATAAGACATCCAGAAAAGCCAAATTGAAAAAAAAAAAAAGACCAAAAGTTAAAGGAGATCCTGTCCTGTACTGACACAATTTGTAAGTAACGTTGGTTTGACAGGATCAGTGAATAATTACTTGTTGACGGTGGGAAAGTTTTCCTTTATAAATGGTTGATTTGGTGGTTGAGTGGTGGCTGACAGGGAAGGGGAATGTCTATGTAAATGCAATTTAGCTTTATACATAGATCAGGTTTAATAACTATGACCATTCTGACCATATATAAGGTCAACGTGAGGATTGTTCAGTTTTACTTATCTACAATTCTGTGGCAAATTGAAAATTGGGGGAAGATGTGTTAAATGGAAAAAAAAATCATTTTTCTCAAAGTTGTAATAAGTTGAGAAAACAGCAGTTAATGATACTGTAACATAATGTCTGTACTAATCTCCCTGGCTGGGCCATCATACACAAGCCTTCCTAATTCCTCAATGTCATCATATTTTATGTTAGCACTGATTAGACCACGTACATTAAGCAAATAAATGGTTTGAAAAATTAGGTTTTTTAAAACTATTATTAGTTAGTCTTGTGCGTTTTGCTGCCACTGGTTGATGCATATGAAATCAGTGGTTGACAAGGACAAAGTCAGTATTCCACGGTGTGATGGAGTTGATGGTTGAGGGTGGGGGTTAGTCAGGTAAGTGATGATACAGATCCAGGGTTAGGTTGATGGTTGGTTGGACCAGTGGGTTGATGGGATAGTGGCGTCAGCAGGGGATTCAGGTTTGTTGCCAGTAGTAGGCCACATGCATTTATTGGGAGCCTTGTATGTATTGGTTGTTTGTTTTCTTTTATTGTACTGAGGAGATTTGCATGTTAAGACAAAGAGATGATCGAATGTTTCAATTGTATAAGATATCCAAGTGAGCCAAAATCATATTTTTGTTTGACTAAACTAATAAGTGGACAATCAAGTATGATTTGCACACGTGTCTGACTTGCCATTTAGCCAAGTTGGGCCCAATTTCTGGAAGCCCTTTTCAATTTTTTTTTAAAATTAAAAATAAAGAAGTGCATTTTACATTTAGGTTTTTGGACCTACTACTGGGAACAAACTTGATTTTTTTGTTTGGTCCTTAACAATGAACAAATTTCACTGGCTACCCTAGGCCCTATAGCCCAAACATCCTTTTCGGAAAGAAAAAGACTGAAATACATGACGATCACCGCAAAAAAGGTTTAGGGTAGCGTTATTTTTCTGGTTAGAGTCTAGGGCAATTTCCCCCCCAAAAACAAAACGGGTCCGCACCGCGATTTTTGAACAAGTGGAAAAACTGCAGTTAAGGGACGTTATAGGATATGGGACTTGTCACTTAATTGGTTTGTTCCACCTCATTGCAAAACTCAACGCCACACTCGGCGGAGTAAGCAACAGCATCCGTGATGCTCTTCGTTTGCTCTTTTAAGACATTTCTGTCGCCAATGTAAGAAAATCTATTGAGGTTCAAATAGAATGAATTACTATCTATGACAAATATATGATTGTCTCAAAAATCTCTTGTTGCCACCGTTTCAGAAACAACACCACACAAGTACAAAACTTAATGCTTTACTTGTTAGGGGCATAGATTTAGTAAACGTTACAGCTCATTGGGGCAAAAAGTCAATTTAATGTATTTTGTACTTTCATCATTTTTCTATTTGATAGTTACATTGAGACTTCCAAGTGTGGCGCAGTGTAGGCACCTCCGATTCTCATCTTTGCTTACAGTACATCATTATGATTGCCATGCTCAAGTTGCATGAAAATGTTGTCTGATCCCGAGCGCCCCTATGCATGTAAAAATCGGAGAGAAGTAATGAAAATACGTAAAAAACAGCACATAGAAAACCCAGACATTTGTCCCTCAAACCAGAGATTTTGGTAGAGCGACAAATTTGAAGAAATGCCAAAGGATAGTTAAATCTCTCCATTACGTAAAATGTATTCCTTATCAAAGTAAACTAAATGTATGGGTTGTCATGTCTGGAGAAGACAACTGAAGGCAAGAGAAAACGTGATGTGTAGCAATTTTGAATTAGATGGGTCGTTAGTATTGGTATTCAGTTTTCGTTACAGAGAATATACTGTATATAAAAAGCAATAAGGGCAAAGAGTTGTGATTGATTTTTGAAACAGCTATGATCGTGAGAGCTTTGGAAGGAAATGCTAGGAATAGCTTTGGGGATTCAAACCAATAAAATACTTTTTTCAGACAAGTTGTCTAAGCCAGGTAGTACCTTACAGCTTATGTATTGATATCTGGAGGGCTGCAGATCTGCAGTAAGTAATCGTGAAGCTATTTCTACCATCCTGCCAGAAAAAAACAAACCTTGTGCACTATGAATTTAGCAGTCACGGAGTTAGGACTTAGAGTGAGTTATATACTTTTGAAAGGTAAAGAATTAACTATGTCCTGGTTTGTGTTGCGGTGATGTCATTGGGCATTCATGGAATTTATCACTTTTTGTGTTGAATGGGGACAGCAGCCAGGGATACGGCCTTCCAAACAAACCAGCGGTGATAAAAAAACACACAAACACACACAAACACCCAATTAAAAACCTAGGCACTAAGGGAAAAGAACAAAACTACAGACAATTCTGTACATATGGTGAAATCTTTGGTTAACCATCATTTTGTTGCTTCATTTGTTTCTTTAATTTAGGTTAGGATTATGACTTAAGGGTAGAGTTGGATGTCTAAAGATGCGGGGTTTGGATGGATGTGAAACAAAATTGAATATGGTGAAAAATACACCAATGTCAGTATCAAACAAATTTCCAAGCGAATATGATATGGATAACGAATCAACAACGGTACCCCTCTGTACAGGAGATATGCAATTAGTAAAGTTGTTAAAAACAAAATTGGATATTGGCCGTAAAAACTTTACAGGTGGTGTTTTGAGGTCATCCAATCACAATGGGAACTGAGATAATTAAATGGTCATCCCTGGATCCCCCTTTAATTTTTCGATAATTAAATGGTCATCCCTGGCAAACCCCCTTTAATTTATGTAAAAAGGTGGATCTAACCTTATGTGAGTATCACAAAATTGGTTTAATCCTAACCCTAACCCAAGCCAGTTAACCCTAGACCTAATTCTTACTATAAACTGTAGCTCAACCTTATTTACATAATAGATTTTATAATCATGTTGTAAACTAGAAATAAATTCCTGACTCCTCCACCTTGCGCTGTGACTAGAGCTTAGAGACTTATATATAAGACCCAGAGGTGTTGTGTTTTGAGTTTCAATCCCACAATGCACCAGTTTTGGGAAATTTACCCAATATGCGTCATGTGATCTCATAAAAACTAATATTTAACACATAAAAACCCTGACTTTACGCTCATTTTAGCCCAACAAAGCGTTAGTATCGGGAAATTTTTTGCATGAGTATGAAAGTATTGCTGTGGTTTAGTCAATTTTGGAAAACACTTTTTATCCTAAGTACTGACATGTGTTTAGTTACAGTACAGTATATAGGGCATTTGATATCGCATTCATGGGATGATTCAAAACACCCTCTGATAAAGACCTGTTGGTGTTTGTTAGTGGTTTGTAGCATAGACCAGCAGGTGGATTGGTCTCTGACCTGCTTTCAGTTCCATGGACCACTGAATGGTCGAATCACATTTTTACTGTTCTCTTTCTTGTAAAATAAGTTGACCAATGTTGGGGTTTGGACCTCTTGAGTATCAGGGGGTACATGCTTCTAACTTCTGCAAATTGACCAAGTGACACCATTCAGAAGACTAAAGGTGGTGTGAAATATGGGATATTTGCCAACAAAAAAGGACGGATAAGAGATTAAATGTGCTCAATAGAAACGACCTCCCCCCCCCCCCACATTTACCGGAAAATCTATCTGCCCAAATTGTTCCGTCTTGAAGGAAAATAGTGGCAACATGTAATGGGGAATGCCAATAGAAATAAACTCCATTTGCAAGAGTGCACATGCAGGCAAGGAAACAGAAATCGATATTATCGCCATGTGACCGCGAAAATGCTCTAGCCACTAGCATTTACGTTAGCGGCAATTGTAAATCGCCGTATTCAGAGGCGAGAAAGACAGAATTTCATATCTCGATTTTGATATAATGATTTATTTTCGTATATGTTCAGGCGATCGCCAACAAACCAGTAAGTTTTATCTGGCCTCCAGATATTGAAGATCCTAATTTTGGTGTGGGTGGCTCAAAGTCCAAAAACAGAAGAAACTGTGTGTCCTAGGCTATGATATGAGACCCACCGAATGAATGAAATCCAATGTTGACTGACCCTTATCTGATTTTTACTGACATTAAACTTTCCCATCCATATTTCACTCCGATTAAATCTACAACATATCAAAATTGACAACTAACCTTTATATATCGCAGGCCTCCATCTTTGTGCTAGACCCCAGTGTATGACCTATCCCCCCCCGGCAAAGTTTTGTGTGGATTAGTCGATCTACAGTGGCCCACGGTGTTTACCGTACAACAGGCCCAATTGAAACTGACAATATTATTGCCGATAAATATTTTCCGGTAAAACTAAAAGGAAGGAGTTCCAATAGAGACACCCTTGTCATTGGCAACCGGTATATACACGACGGTCGTGTACCCACTAGCAAATTCGGTACATACACGACCGCCTTCCGGCGTCTTCCAGTGCGGCCGTATATACTAGTTCGAGGTTACTCTAACGGGGCACTCCATATTGGGAAGTCGTACGAGGTTACTACTCTACCTGGGCCCTCCATATTGGGAAGTCTCGGCCCCGGGCTATGACTTGTCAAGCTACGTATATACACGACGGTCGTCCACGTATAAACCGGCGCGGTATAGACACGACGGTTGTTGCAAAGCATGACGGTTGAAGTTTAATAGGCTATGGTAGTCAAAATACAAATTTCAAGTGCCTCATACGGTCGGGGTCGGAGTTGGTTCCTTACTACCTCATGTTTGGCTGTGCTAACACCCAAACAACCAAAGGATCAAGAGGTAGCTAGAGGTTAGTGGGAACCTTGAATCAAATTGCCCTAAAACTTGTATCGAATCTGGAAAATGGTTTGGAAATTCCCACTCAAATGTGTGTTGTGTTTTGGTGGGAGGAACGGTCGGCAGGGGTGGCTGTCCCCCCCCCCCCCCCCCCGAAATTTCCAAAGTTGGGAAACATGGTGTTTAATAAGCATAATTGTATACAATTAGGGATTTGTTTTAAGCCTATATGGCCATGTAATGAATTTTCGCCCCTCCTATGATTTTCCGCCCCTCCAGGACTAGTTATTTAGGCCTACCCTGGTGCTGCTCCTGTGTGGAGGAAGGGCCAGGGAGGGATGTGGGATTAGGGATAGTCCCTTGTTAATCTTGTATAATTTTGCCATCTAAATGGAATTCTTGGCCCCCCTTCTTGTTTACCTATTTTAATTTACCTTTTCTCATTAATATATTTATTTGCCATTCTTGGCTAAGGGACGGTCCACTGACCCTGTTTGGGGGGAGCTAATGCAATGGGGGTGCTTCCGCATGTTTTGGGGGGGAGAGCCTTAAACAAAACCTGATTTTCTCAAAAATCTAGCCATCGTAGGGGGTAAAAACCGTGTACTTTTGAAGGGAGGGGAACCTCTCAAAAATAATTGAGGAGGCCCGACCCCCCCCGACCAGGGGATTGTATTAAAATGTGATTGATGCCATGACATACTTTCAAAATGCACCCTAAACCATATTTTTATTACCGACTATAAACAAGTTAAAACATACCATAAACAAGAATTTATCGGCCCGCCCTCCACAAGCATGCATGTGTCTTTAATATGCCCTTTATTATTTGCTTTGCTTTACGTACGAAGTTTCCGATTACAATATAATTTTGATGATTTTGATCCTGCGTAATGAGATAACCTAAACACGTACATCACAATATCAGAGTTAAGAAAAAACATCCTTTTTTCCATGTTTTTGCGGTTTTTCTTAGACCCCAGATAGTATCTAAATATGTAAATACGACGACTAGTTTCGTCCTAATGGACACATTCAGACTGGACGCAGTCCGTTCAGGACCTGTCGCCCTAGGTAAGTGGAGGTCCCGTTTCACGAATCATACGAAAATGGGCACCAGTTTCAACACAAAGTGGCCTATCGGACGATCGATGATAGCCCGAAAATATCAGATTTCTATCGAAAATGACCGAACTCTGTTATGATAGCTCCATTTCTATCTACAACCAGTCTTGTCGATACCGTTTTTATTCTGGCTGCACGACGTCTGTTATTATACCACTTCCTTCTTGGTCATTGATAGTGTTATGACTTGCCTTGCTGACTCGATTGAATGTCTTGCACTCTTACTGTATCCACTTTACACATATTAATTGA
This sequence comes from Ophioderma brevispina, assembly GCA_023653785.1. Lineage (NCBI taxonomy): Eukaryota > Metazoa > Echinodermata > Ophiuroidea > Amphilepidida > Ophiodermatidae > Ophioderma > Ophioderma brevispina. Next base: position 3,274 of record JAMKCH010037990.1, on the reverse strand, counting down.
TCAGACATGTGAATCAATACAAGCAGAAGACCAGATTGCTGAACTTCTGCACTTCTATAACCAGTCCACTCTATCCAGTACTTGTAAGATACTTTAGCCTAGGCCTATAACTGACCACTCAGCTTTTGATGCTATAGTGAAAGACAAAAATTCAACAAAACCTAAACCCTGCAGTAGCATATAAGCCTATGTCCAGGCTAAAGCACCACTTCAAGAGTTAAGAATAGATTTGAATTGTTCAGTGATATTGACATTTGAACACTTCTTGCTTGCCTTCAAGCTTCACTCAAAGTAGCACATTCACAGATCAGCCAATGTTGCTAATGTTACTCCCCCCTGACAATTACATTTGGATGTTTTTTGTAGCGACTGTTATTATTTTTGATAAATCTTACCCTTGGTCCCTTGTTTTAGAACTGAGGTAGATTTGGCCTTTAGTGTGAGCAACTTTGTGGGCTTGCTTTGCCTTAAGTATGAAGGAAGGGTTCTATTTGCAATATCAAAGACTAAGTGGGGAATGAGTCATGGGACAAACAAGTTGAAGGGGCTTTATAATGTGTGTTTGACATAGGGCTGGTGAAGCTGCACTTCCTGTTAAATGGGTTCTAAAGCCCAGACCTCTGCACCAAAACAAGACTTAGATGGGAGGGGGTCTTAAGTGGAAAAACATTGTAATTAATGAAATAAACCAAAAACATGCAAAATTTGGTCCAAATCAATGGTATAGGATCTATCTTGTTTGCATAGTTATCATTAAATTTACAAATGAATATTGTTGTTTGATTTGTGCTTACCTTGTGTTTTGACCTATCATGCTCATCTTAGTTGGGGTTAAATCTTAATTTTTACCTCCTCTCATTTCTTCTAGTAGTTCTCAGGTACATAAAGTTCATGTTTTCTCATCCCAGTGAATTCATTGTTTTTGTAGTTTACTATGGAACAAATTATTCTTAGTAGATCAGTGTACACTAGCTCACGCAGTGGTCCTATGGGTCAATTTGTACACAATTTTGCTTCTACTACCGTACTACCTGATGTATAGGCCCCATGCTCAATTATCATCCAACCCCTCGTGTTAAAAGAATCTGAAATAGTAAAAAATCCTATTATAATCCCACCATAAGTTTGTTGCTGGAAGCAATAGTATAACATGCAATTTTTGTCAATCATTAACTATTTTGGTGTATCTCTACAATATTCCTTTACACTTAATGATGTTCATGCTTCAGTTCATTTACAGGTCTTTATTAATCACACACCTCTTTGAAACACTAAAAATCATCTGGAATCATTTTAGTTTGAAAGGCTGAAATATTTAATGCTTATGTGTTCATGTTAGGGTGGAGATCCCATATAATCCCACCCCCTACATTCATGCAGATTTCAGGTTTAAAACAGTTGGACTATACTAGGGCAAGTACATAGTTATTCCAACAGTTTTGGACTGATTAACTCAAAATTTTTTAAATCAGGTATATTTTGGTGAATGTGCTTCCACAGAGGGAGCAGCTCAGACGACGTCATATGAAAAATCTACCAAGATCAGGTTTTGCACCTTTGCACCCATATATCTTTAACAATACTACTATATGGCATATTATTAATCAAATTGTATTTAAGTAGACTGTCTACACTCCGCAATGAACCATTCTAACCACTCTTTCTTATTCATGATTCCATCATGTTGGTATGTATTGATTTGATTTACTGTTTCAGGAATTTATTGATTATACAGTTATTGCCAAAAGAGAAGTGGGATTTCTTCCATAGTGACCTCCAATCTGTCCCAGTTCCGTTAACTTGCAAGAAGCTGTGGACGTTTCAAACCTCTACTGGTAAAAAGACATTTTTGAACATAAAAGTTTGTCTTGTGGATTAAGAGTTCACTGGTGGGGTACCGCGTTCATGTTTTCCATGGGGTAACAAATTGAACGTTAAAGCCTGTGAAATTTTGTTTGACCATAGGTAAAAGTTTAGGAAAGGTTGCTCTCTGTTGTTGGTAAGTGGTAATGGTAGCTGGTAAGAATTGAAGTTAAAATTTATTTGATAAAATACCAGTGAATCTGGCCACTGGAATTGTCAACGTTTAATAATCACCAAACTTCTTAATAACTCTTGTACATGGCAAACCTGTGGAAGCATTTCTCACCTTCTGATCCTTTTACTAGAGTTACTCCGAAATGTTTTAAACAATAAAATTGAAGCGGCCTCAACCAGGAATGTGCTGGATCGAACATGTTTTTCTTAAATTTGGCCTATAACAACATGGTTATATATATGATCCCTCAGAACCAATTTTGTCAAATAATGAAAGTAAAAATTGAGCAACAAAGATCCGATTAGACTGTAACAGAAACAAAATTATACTAGAGATATGGAAGTTTCAGCTAGGTAAGCTTGGTATTACTCATCATAACTATATTTTGACAGTTGCTGACTTTGATCTCTCTCTCACTTTTTTTATTTTTTCTTTGATACCAATTTAACAATTGACTGTAGACAACATTTAGCCATCAGACGTTTCATCCATTAGATGCAGAACATGACTGGTACCCACTTTCTGTTAAATTTAGCTGACATTTGCTAATAGAATACAGTGCAATTCTCCAAATTGCGGCCAATCAAAATCAAGTTCATTGTGGTTGGTTAGTTGTGGGCGAATCGGAAGTCCAAATACGCATGCAAATATGCCCCCCCCCCCCCCCCCCCCACCCTCCTAATGTAAGATTATCATTTTTTATTGAACTGGAATAATTCGGAGGCCCGTGGCACCTTTTGGTATAAAAAAACAAAAAAAAAAAAAAAATAAAAAAAAAAGCAAAGAGTGAAATGGGAATGAAAGATAACTCCAAGGACAAAATTAGAATGGGAAGTAAATGGGAAATAAATAAATGATTGATAATATAGTGAAATAAATTTTGAGTTTCCTATCACATGCATAATTGCAATTGAACTCATGCCCTTGGCCACGGGCAAAGACTCTGTGATTTATGACTGTTAAGATTGACCTCATGTATTTTGATCTATAGAACAGCTGCATTTTACAAAGAATTATAGTTTACCAAAGATCATTTTACTTCTTGGATGATTACCACAAATCAATTTTTTTTTCAAAAGGAAGATAGAAGAATTGATAATGTGCTTAAGGTGGCTGTTAAGTCAGGCATTCAAAGGAACTGCTTTTGCCGTATCTTCTTAATTATTGTTCCAACATATAATAAAGTAGCTATTTGAGAAGGAAATGACTCAAGGAAATATAACTATTATAATTGTT
>JAMKCH010037989.1:0-23023 GCA_023653785.1 Ophioderma brevispina | reverse complement strand
AATCTCATGAGTCACCTTTAAAAACTAGCACTAACAACATCAAGAGTATTAAAAGTCAAAATTTTCTTGTGAGTCAAAAATCGATTCTTGAAAATTATACCCTCATTGAAATATAATTTGCCAAACGTATACATTGTAGTATAAGACTCAAAGACAGCCCTCTGGGGTATAGCAATCTCTTATACCACATCCACCATCAGTACCTTCCTCCCAGTTTATACTGTACATTTATTCGTATATATTCTGTATATTTATTTTTTGCACGTTCATTTTTGTATACCGAAATCTTATTTTTACATGTACACTTATTTTAATATTAGGCCTAAGTATTATCATTTTATACAGTCTGCATTGGGTACTTTCGTAGTAATTTAGTATTAAAATACACTGTGCCTGTTTTCACTTCCAACTTCAAACAATATACTAGAGTAAAAGGAGCCTGACAATCCTTCCATTGCAAGTGTATCCTAAATTGTTTTTATACAACTCTGTATTTTCCTAAAGGTGAATCCAATAGAATAGCTGTAGTATCTGTTTAAACATTGATCACAAATACACTTCATGTAAAATTCATCTATTCCATTGTACAACATCATAGAAATAAACCACGTCTATGAACCTATAAACCTATCCTGCTTCTTTATTCTTGCATCCTGCCTTGCATTTCCTTCCAAATAAGTGCCGACAATACTAACAACAACCACAACAAAAATCAAAAATATACACCCTTTTTACGAACTACCATATAAGCCTATATGGCACACATTACAACCTGCCCCAAACATGATTCTTAACGATTGACCGTGGCAATTCCTTTTTAAAGTAATTTTTTATGCGATTGATTGTTGACTATCTTAGCTCTATTGTTTGGCTTGAGTTTACGTTACATATTGGTCAACTACTGACATTCTGGCGTTAAATTGGTAGTTGACATTTTATTCATCTTTTCTAAATAATGTGCACTTTTTTCATTTGGGGAAGCTTTACCTGGTTTATCAGAATATTTTAAATTTTTAGTGAAGGAAGTAAGTGATCCCCAGGGCTGGAGCACGAAAAGACGTTAAATCACGAACGTATCAGGGCCTAATGGCACGTGTACCACTAGTTGGGCATTTTGTATGCATACTTGACCTCACCACAATCGTATTACCTGAAATACTTGTCAAAGATGTGGCACTGAAGTTGACCACACTCAACCAATGTCATTGCCGTAGCCATTTCCCAACTAGCAAGTCTCATCATCTATGCTTGCTTGTGGAGACGCATGGAAATGAACCACGCACACACATATCATATATACACACTACACACATACATACACTCATACAAACACACACGCACACACATACACCCATAACACACGATGTATACAATTTTGATTAGAGTGTCTTCCGCAACTCTAGTGCAACACACCATAAAATGAAGTAAGGTTTTTACTTTTAAAGTATATTATTTAAAAGAATAAACACCGACAACCCTAATCATTAGGTGCAAATGGTAGGGCCATATAGCACATAAAGGTGGCCAATTTAGTCTTTGAAGTACAATGTCATGGTTAGTGGTTTAAGAATAATTGAAAAGCAAGATCAAGATGATTCTCCGAGGGAGTCCACGCTTCAATTTGCTCACACCTATCTTACATGTGTTTCCTCTAGAAGAATGTTGAAAGAAAGTTCAGCTTTTTGTTTCATTCGTTTTTTAGAAGTTCCCATTAATAGGTTTCACAAATATTGTTCAAAGAGCATCAGTAGGTCAAATAAAATATACATTCGAATTGACTACACTATAAAAATACCTCATCACTGTGATGTTGGAACATATGATCTTACAAGATTTTCTGGTCAAAATTTGGACTGGAAAAAATTGTTGTAAATTGACCAGAATCTTGTCAAACTTGACTTTATTCTGGTCAAAGTTTTGTAATACCCCATGCGTAAGATCAATTTACAAGGTATTTTTAAGATTGATATTAAAAGGGGAGCATAAAATGGCCAAATGATGAGGTCACAAAGTCACATGAGGTCACCAACATGTGGGACACTACCCAAGGGTCATTCTAAGTGACATAGAAATCGATCGACAATTGTGGACACCAAGAAATTTTATAAATCTGACCAATTTAAGGTCAGTCAAGCCACAAAGGTCACAGAGGGCTTTATCAACAGTGGGACACTAACCAAGGACAATTTGTATCTAAGTGTCATGAAAATCGATCGACATATGGGGGATACACCAAGCAATGTTATATTCTGACCATTTAAGTCACTGCAGGTCATCAATGTGTGGGATACTACCCAAGGGCTAATGTATCTAAGTGTCATGAAAATTGATCGACATATGTGGATACACCAAGCAATGTTTAATTCTGCCATTTTAGGTCACATGAGGACACAAATGTCTATGAGGTCAACACCATGTGGGACACTACCAAGGGCCACTGTATTAAGTGTCATAGAAAGAAATCGATCAACATATGGGATACACCAAGCAATTTTATAATTCTGACCATTTTAAGGTAAAGAGGTCACCAAAGGTCACATGGGTCATCAACATGTGGGCACTACCCAAGGGCCGTTGTATCGAAGAGTGTTTATGAAAATCGATCGACATATGTGGGATCACCAAGCAATGTTGTAATTCTGACATTTTAAGTCACATTGAGGTCACCACAGGGTCACATGAGGTCACAAAACATGTGGGACACTAACCCAGGGCCATGTCTCTAAGTGTCATAGAAATGATCAACATATGTTGAGTACACCAAGCAATTTAGAATTTCTGCCATTTTAAGTCACCCACGAGGTCACAAAGTCACATTGATGGGTCACAAAGGTCACTTGAGGTCCTCAACATGGGGGGGGACACCTATCCCAGAGGGCCCGGTTCCCGTTTTTGTATCTAAGTGTCATGAAAAGCGATCGACATTATGTGGAGACACCAAGCAATATTATTAATCTGACATTTTTATAGGTCAAATGAGTCAACAAAGGCACATGAGGTCAACCAAACGCTGGGGACTAATACCCAAGGCCAATGTATCTAAGTGTCATGAAAATCGATCAACATAGGCCCTACGTGGAAAAAGGTCACCATGAGGTCATCAACATGTGGGACACTACCCAAGGGCCACTGTATCTAAGCGTCATGAAAAGCGATCAACAATATGTGGATACACCAACAATTTTATAATATCGACCATTTAAGTCACATTGAGGTCACCACCTGTGGGACACTGCCCAGCGGACATTTTCTCAACGTGTCATATAAATCGATCTCGACATATGGGATCACAGCAATTTTATAATTCTGACCATTTGGGTACCAACGTGTAGGACAGTACCAAAGGGTCATTTCTATTGTAAGTGTAATAAATCGATCGACATATGTGGATACACCAACAATTATATTCTGCCCATTTTAAGGCTCACATGATGGTCACATCATGAGGACACACAAGGGTATTGTATTAAGGTCATGAAAATCAATCGACATATGTGGATACACCAAACAATTTTATAATTCTGATCATTTTTGGAAAAATGCCTCTCGATGACCATGGACCCCACTCGCGAGAACGGTAGCTCCCTGGGGCACTACCCAAGGAATAACATGCAAGGGACATAAATGTGTGCATGTATGTGGAAACAGCAGGCAATTATTTTGGGGTAACATTTACCACAGGCACAAAGATAGATTACAAAAGGACACGTGCATCAGGTTTTTGTGGATCTATCTAAATTAAATGTTAAAACAAAATGTTCACATGCAGAACCCTTGACTTGGACTTCATGTAGCACTCGATTTATTCTCTAAGTGTGTGTGACACTTGCGAGCTAACCTTGACCAAATTGAAGGGAGGGCGGACAATTTGTAACTCTATTCAGAGCCTATGGGGGGGATAAGTATCAGGAAAGAACAATACGAATTAAGGATTTAATTTGTTGTCGTCGTTAATATATTTACGATTAATTATAAAAGTGTGTTTGGTCATTATGTTTATATTTGATAAGAAAAGACGAATGCTTACGCTTTAGATTGGGGAGAAGTTTCATATTAGAAGTCCCATTGATGCGATTTGTGTGTGTGTCATTTACTTCCGTACAATGCCGTACAGCCGAGGATATGTGTTAGATGGTTTACCGAGTTTCCCAACCAAAATATGATCACATACACGGAGATGTATGTTGGGCATATGGAGGTTGTTAATTCATTGGGGGCCTACGAAACGCGGGATAGGCATAAAATGCGTGTTTTCGGGAGCTGGGGAAGGAGGAGCTTTGTCCCATTAAAATACTGTGAAATGTGTGTAATAAATAAAAACCAGAGAGAAGATGTAAAACTCAACGCTTGGTACAACAAGAGACCCGCTAACTTCGTGATTTCGTTCGTTAGGAATCTAGGCCAGGCTAAAATTTAGAATGATGTCTCCGACAAATAAACCTTAGGTGTGCTTTAAAGTTGCTTTAATTTTCGTTATAATCTGCCGCTAATGAGTAAAATCAATAAATCCCAATTTTGATCAGCAGCCGGAGCCGAAAATCTGCCGATTAAATTTTCATGGAAATCCCCTATTCTGAGAGCAGCCTGGTTGAAGGGATTTAGTCTAGGAAATTTGGAAGGGTGATTTTTTTTTGGCTATATTTGATAAAACTTTTCTGGTGTAGAGTAGACCCTAGAAAGTGTAAAAAGTATTAGCTACATTTTTTTTTTCGAGCAAGGGGGGTAGCCAAGCAATTTCAAAATGTGCCCGCCATTTTTAAATATTTTAGCTATTTTGACTAATATTCCAAGTTTATGAAAGTTAAAGATTTTATTTCATTGTGTTATTCATTATTATCAGTGATGGAGAAACATTAGAAAAACAAAAATAACATTCGCTAACTTGAATAATCCGTTTCCGGTTGGCGCCAAAAATTCAAAATGGCCGCCCCAATTTTGATAGTTTTGGGTTTTGAGTATATTATGGCTTATACTTCATTTTGTCCTTTTGAAATTTCTTGACATTAAAGTAATTGATTAAATTCCAATATATTTAAATAAAAAAATTTAAAGTATATTAACCATGATTTTCAAATTATTGCATTCTTGACTTAGGGACATTTTGTTCCAAAGACCGCCATTTATTTAAGTGTTCTTCTTTTCTTAATCAGAAACGAACAGTAGCAGCTCCAGGGAAGGCTTCCCCCTCATCAATTTTTTTTCTTTACCAACAAGTTTGCCGGCCACCCCCCCCCCCCCCAAGAAAATACAGATCTTTGGCAAAAAATCAGTGATTTGGGGACCAAAAATCACAAAAATTTTGACAAGAAAAAGTGATTTTGGGCAAAATTGAGTTAAAAAATCAAACATTTTTTATATTTTGGCTCCCCAGAATTTCACTTTGCCTCGCCCCTCCCCCCTACCCCCAAAAAAAAATCACTTTGCCCCCTCCCTCCAGAAAAAAGAGATTTGGCGTGCCGCTGGAAACGGACCGCAACACAAATACCATAGCATAAAATCATGATAAACATAATCAAAACCTGAAGTATATTTTGTTATGAAAGCTGGAATGTGCTTTGACCCTGCTGGCTTTCCATAATTAAAAATTATTTCTAGTTGAATTACAGGCAGTCTTAGACAAACTTGGCAAGTCATGGACCGTGTACTTTGGATGCATGATAGGTTGAAATTGTAATTGGTAAGTTAAATTGTAGATTGAATTGTATTATGTAACTATGAAGTAAAAAGGATTTATAGCATCTGTGGAACCAAATTAAGTATGGCATGTGCTTTAGGAGGGATATTACTTCTTGGTGTTAACTTCAAGACGACTATAAATCCAATTAATTGTTAGAAGCAACCTCATGTCGTTGACAAACAGTCCTCACCATGAGCTCAGCTCTGTCATGCTTACATCTTCTACCAAACATAAAGCAGTAGATTCCAAGCACCCTTAATTCAATCTGGGAAGTTCACCCAACTTCATTTCTTCATGCCAATTTCAAAAGCCATCTTACCAATGGGGCTACATGAGCCAATAAAGACGGGACAAGCTGTCGAAGAATGGTTTAAGGCCAGTCAGCATCTACGTCTTTTTCACGACCCTAAGCTGCCGCATAGTTTTAAAGTGCCCGTTGGAAGAGAGGTTACAACCGTGATCTAACATTGTAACCAAAAAAAATCTCTAAAGCGTGTTGTAGCAAGATTGTTCTGGATCATTTTCCAAAACTCAACATTGACTAATCATGATCCATGTTAACGCTGCCGTGCCTTTTAAGCAGGGGGAAAACGGACTGGCAAAGATCACTGATAACCTGGACCAGAACGTGAAAAGGATTGCACCAAAACCCCGGTAACAGTTAAAACCCCGTAACAGTAAACTATGGACAAATTTGCCCAACTAGTGACAAGACTGGCCTGGCGATTCATACCCAGATGCTGTAGGATGGAGTATACAGCAGGCCTTTCCTAGGAATATGCTAAAAAATACCAAAGTATTATACCATGCTTGAAGGCTGATCCTTGGCAGCTAAAGCAAACTGCTAAGTGAGAAGTGTTCAGAGGGATCTCCAAGGAAAAGCGGCATACCTTAATTGAATCCACTGAGATGACCCATAACAGCAAGAAGCATGGTTCTACCATCCGAAAAGATTCAAAGGATCCAAAAGAGCCTCCACAGCAGCCAAATGTTACACCCAATCAAGATGGCCACCAAGACGGCCCAAGGAAGATCAGAATAAACTGAAAGAGTAGCTATATGGTGTCACTCATCCCTTCAACATGGACGAACTGGAAAACTGTTACTTAACTTCAACCAGAAAAGGAAAAGGAAAGCAGTAGGCCTCTGACAACATCTCAACTGCGCAGCTGAAAAACCAGGGTTACTTAACTTCAACAAGAAAAGCAGTAGGCCTTGACGACATCTCAAATGAGCAGCTTTGAAAAACTTTAGCCCCCAGTAGCAAAGGAGTGGACTTCGTGAGACTCTACAATTGCTGCTTATTTTTCACAGTTCACAAGATCTGGAGGAAAGCACATGTTTGTTTGGCACTCTTTAAAGACTGGTAAAGATCAATCTAATCCAAAGAGCTATCAACCAATATCACTCATCAGTCATACCTAAACGCTCTTTGAACATCTCCTGCTCACTGTTATTGTCACACTGTGATAGAGGGCACTTCCTACTAGAATAAGCAGGTGTCCGGCCAGGCAAAATCAAGCAAGCCAAATGGTTCGAGAAGGGTTTGGTAACCACCGGCGTCGTGTTCGTCGATCTATCAGCACCTGTTAATCACAAGATGCTTACTCTGCTTAAGATTTGACCAGAGTTCACAAAGGATGCTTGGCGTAGGCTCAAGAAATGGACTTACCCTAGGGAGGCGTGACTCAAACCTCTCCGTTCAATATCAACAAATACCAAACTAGGAGTGCAGGAACATGGTTTGATCTATGTAGATATCTTGGAATTGGAGCGCACAAGATGCAGGGACTTTACAGTTATCAAGAGAGACTACCAAAACAAAGCTTTTTCTGGACGAACTCACTCCTTATTATGAGGAAAACCACCTATGTGCAAATCCAATCCACGAACAGGTGTGTGATTTCAATCAAAGTGTGAACAGCATGGTCTTGTCAATTAGGAGTTGAACCTTGGACCTACTCTCTTTATTAAGACACACATAAGAAGCCGAAGAGGTAAAGTATGATTACACAAAAAAACATTGACCAACTCACTTGAACAAGATGGGGTGCTCTTCCACAGACCAGAAAGATCGATGGAACTCTTGCCCTGTGTACTCATGTGAAGAGTATGCCTGCTCTGTTGCGAAAAGATTAACCCATGATGCCAAGAAGCTTGATTAGCGTTTTGTTAAATGCCTCCTGTCGGCTTATCACGGATGTCTCGCCAAAACTCCAATGGAGAACTCTTAATCAATTGATCCACCAGGACATCTGTTCGTATTGTAGCGAGCATGAAAGAGCCGTAGTTGCCAAGTATCTAATGTGAAGCACCCTATGTATTCAGACAGAACACGCTGTGAATGCCTTCTTCTTAAATCCAGGGAGGAGAGAGAGAGAGAGAGTTTCTTAAGCAAAGTCCCAACCCCTCTTAAACAGTCTCTAGAGTTTTTAAGAGAGTTCGCCTTGTGGAAAGAAAGATTGCCATTACACCAGAAATGTATTTGGTATGAACCTGGGAGATATATCCGCCTGGAGCTGGCTCCTCGTGGGCTGAATGGCGATGTTTCAAAAGATCTGAGAACCAGGGGAATTGGCCGATCTAAGGTTCCTTGCAGAAGTGGGGCAACATGGAAGCAGATCAGGACATACCCTCTGGTTCGGAAGGAAACAGTTCCAAGCATGGAACATTCTTGGCCTGCACACGGTGGTAGCAACAATGCACGACAAGGACCTTGCGGATTCAGGTGAAGCAGCCAGACATTGCACCCATCTCTGGCTGAGATCACTGTTTGAGAACCAATGTGTTTGGAAACCATAAGAATCCTCAGAAACATTATTTGACTTTATGGGTGGTCTGATAGTTAAACACCTAGAAGGAATAACCCCACATACCATGCTTTAATTTGGTTCCGCAGATGCCATTAAATCCTGGTTAGTCATCAGTACATAATACAATATCAAAAAACTACATTTCAACTTACCAATTCAGTCAAAGGGTGAAACATTTCAACCCACAGTGCAGCTCAACGCACGAGTGGTCCATTGATGCAAGTTGTAACGGACTGACCTTATTCCACTAGCAATATTTTAAAGTATGATAGCCAGCAGGGTTTAAGCACATCCCGTTCATAAACAAAATGTGACTTCAGTTGTTATATGTTTATATTGGATTGTATGCCATTTGCGTTGCAGTTCGTTTCCAGTGGCGGTGCCAGACCTCTTTTCTGGGGGGGGGGGGGGCAAATTGAATTTTTTTAGGGTTGGACAAAAAGTAAATTCTGGAGTAGGCAAAATAATATCAAAACATTTGAGATTTTTTAACCATTTGGCCCCAAATCGCTGATTTTGCTCTAATTGCTAAAATGTCATCTCATATTTATTTGGATTTGTAAAATGAAAAAAAAAAAAAAACCACCACACAAGACAGCATCGGTGATAGAACATGCATTTGACCGGGCTGCCCGGTTCGGCGGTGTGAATGTTGATTAAACGGAACATTTAGGGCCTATTACGATAACTTGTTTCAAATTTAACAGATATACAACTTAGCAATAAAAATGACGTGGTGATAAAGTAGGTAAAAAAAAAAAAAAAGGGATTAGTAGACTATGAGCTGAGAAGTACAAAATCTTCAGCCTAGGATCAACGCATTTTAACACATGGGACCATGGATTCATTTAGCATTGAGCTGCGAGTCAAGCTGCGTGCGATTGCCCCGTCTTTTGTTGTTCAGCTGTGATGCGACGGTCACGGGGGCCGCGTGTGTTCTGTGAACCTTGGCCAAAATTGGTGACCAATGACAATGCTGATGATAGAAACAATGTAAAATGCAAATGAGGAACACAATTGCCTTGCAGGTAGGATGCACATAAGCTACCATAACAAGAACGAAAATTGTAATCTTGCCAAACCTCAATTTTCGCGTAAAACTAGACATGAATTTGAATATAGTACCATGAAGTTAGTAATAGTAACAATAATAACTTCATGCTAGAACCAGCGATCCTACAAATAAAGTTATTCGAATTAGACCCTTTTGGATTAAACATTCTGATTCCACACTTATATGTCATACCAAAATACCAAATACATATGTCATAAGTCTCATATCGCCCCAAGAACCCAAAAGAACCATATAAGTTCAAAATGGTTCGCTCCATAGTCGCGAACTGTTCGCACGACAAACCATACCAAGGCGGGCAAACATTACAAATATTAATGGCAGAAACTTGTCTCAAAAATCATCACAAACTCTCTCAAGTGAGAAAGGAAAAATAGCTAAATTCATAAAATACAACAATATGCCTAAGAAAGAAGACAAACATAAGTGCCACAACCCCCAAAACAAAAACATGACTGCAGACGGCGACGTTCAGACGCAATCGCCAGGATCCATTTATGATTTAACACTATTGTACCAAACACTCCAACCCCAAAATATAAAAATGGTGCGCTCTGCACAATCGGCCAAGCCTTTTTAATGAATATTCATTTTACACCACAATGACATTCAAGGTAGCAGGGACCTCAAATAGTACTGGTGAAAAGTGGGGTATTTTCACTGAAAAGTACTATTAATACACGCTGCCTTTAGCATGTTATATCGGGGAACCTGGTCAAGTCGCCCCAAACCAAGTAGCCCCATGCAACTCGCCCCCACTGCAAAAAAAGTCGCCCTCAAAACCAAGTCGCCCCCATGCAAAGTCGCCCCCAATGTAACCAAGTCGCCCCCAGCCAAGTCGCCCCCATGACCAGGGCCCCCAGCACACACCAACGTCCGCCCCCCAACACATAACCAAAGTCGCCCCCCCACTCACACCAAGTCGCCCCGACCCACGACTCACCCTAAGCCAACTCAGATGTGTGTTTCGTATTTCAATGCAATTGTGGGTACGTTGTCAAGAATAGGCGGGGTGATCTCCGCGGCAAATATACAGCCATATTTAACTTAGGTTGTCGCCGCATGGCGGGGTCAGGGCGGTCATATAGTTGCACAACAGAGTTTTGAAAATCAAAAGTTACGGAGATAGTTCGCACGCACCTAAATGTCCGAGCAAATCGACGAAGTCTTTATCGAACAGACCGTTTTCGTGTTTAGGACCGCTCTATTTTAGATGATGCGAACGAGTAAATATATGAAAAAGTTAATCACGGTAGAAGTTCCTTTTACTCCACGTGGTTTGCAAATTGACATATGAGGGATGACTGATTATTTTAAAAAAAAAATCTGTTGCCGATCCCAGTGGATTTATTTCGTCACTACTTTCAAGGGAGATAACATATATAAAACAAATAGAGTCTAAAAATGTTGATCTTGGAATTTACTTTTATGGACTAGGCCCATTGTCAGTAGAAGTATTGTAAAATACAAGCTAAAAAACCGGATGTGCGATCGGTATATAATAAAATTGAATGCAACCCAATTCAAATTCAATATAAGGAGCGGAAACTGTGGATTGATTCTCGCGAGAAATTAATAATGGTTATGTAACGAAAGTACAATAACTTCCGGGTTCTTATGCACATTAAAACACTTAATATGGAGGCAATTTCATTTAGAATATTTCCTGAGAATGTTTAATTTTAAAAAAAAAAATGATTATAAAGATGACATAATCACTTGCTGTTCAATATTAATGTTAAAATACTATATGGAACTAATCAATAAAAACATTTGTTTCTTGACGTGAGCGTATTGGTTGCATTAATTTTCCTATTATTTTTTTAAGTGACGGCATAATAGCATGTAAAACAATGCATTGGAACTTATATATCTGAAGCCATATTAGCACATTTTTTTGAGGAGCGCCTCCCCAATTTACAAAAAAATTGAGATTTTTTACACGGTTTGATGGAATGGCTAGTAAAACGATAACTATGAAATGTCTGTGTGTCACAAAACGAAGGAAAGGAATTTGGTAATTAGAAGTAATATTATAGGGGGATCCCGATAAATAACTTCAACGGCTGCTGGAAACGGCCTTCCAATGTGAAATAGCCGGGAAATATCGCACCATGTAAGTGTATATGCTCATACATTAGTTGTTTGATTGGTTCAGGGCAACTCATGTTAGAACAAGGATCCTAAATAAAAAGTTATTTCGAATTGACCCCTTTGTGAATTAACATTTTGATTCCACCCTTATATGTCCATACCAAAATACCAAATACAATGTCACAGTATCATATGCCCAAGACAAGAACCCAAAAGCACCCTATAAGTTACAAATGTCGCTCCAAGCTCGCGAACCTGTTCGCACGACAACAACAAGGCCGGGCACACCCATTACAAATCGAATTGGCGAACTTGTCTCGAACCATCACAAACTCTCTCCAAGTGAGACAAAATAGCTACATTCATAAAATACAAACAATTGCCTAATAAAGAAGACAAAAACATAGGCATCAACCCCCAAACAAAACATTCTGCAGACAGGGACGTCAGGACGCAATCGCAACCGGACTCCAGTTATGATTTACACACGTTACCAAACACTCCAACCCCCAAAATATAAATGGTGCGCTCTCACATCGCAAGTCCTTTTTAATGAATATTCATTTACAACACAAATGACCTTTCTTAATGGTAGCATGACTCTACATAGTACCGGTTGAATGAAAAGTGTGGGATTTTCATGACGTAATATAGAAACGTGCCCTTTATCATTTATATCGGGAACCTGGTCAAGTCGCCCCCAAACAAAGTCGCCCCATGCCAAATCGCACCCACTGCAACACAGTCGCCATCAAACAAAAGTCAGCGCCCCCTGCCAAGTCGACCCCCCCCACTTATAAACCAAGTCGCCCCATGCCAAGTCGCCCCATGCCAAGTCGCCTCCAACACACCACCAAGTCGCCACCCAACACCATACACGTCGCCCCCAACCCACGCCAAGTCGCCCCCGACCCACGACTCACCCTAAGCCAACTCAAGATGTGTGTTTGTATTTCAATAATGTGGGTACGGTTGAAGGAATAGGGCGGGTGATTCCGCGGCAAATATACGCATATTTAAACTTAGAGTTTGTGCCGCCTGTGGATCCGGGACGGTCATATAGTTGCACAACAGAGTTTGTGAAATGCAAAAGGTACGGAGAAGTTCGCAAGCAACCCTGAAAGTACGAGCAAAATCAGACGCATCTTGATCGGAATGACGTTTTCGTTAGGACCGCTTTATTAGATGATGCGAGTAACCTATATGAAATTCATCCACGGTAGAAGTTCCTGCTACTAACCGTGAGTGCAATATTGACATATGATGGATTAATGATTATTTTAAAAAAAAATCATGTTGCCGAGTCTCCAGTGAGTTTTTTCGTCACTACTTTCACGTATATAAAAATATATAAACACAATAGCGTCTAAAAATGTTGATATTGGAATGTACTTTTATAGAACTAGGCGCATTTGTCAGTAGAACGTATGTAAAATACACAGCTAAAAACCGGCTGTGCGATCGATATATAATCAAACTGTAATGCAACCCAATTTGCAAATCAATAATAATGGAGCGTGATAACTTGTTGGATGCCTCCGTCGCGAGAAATTAAATACTGGGCCCCGGTTATGTCACACGTACAATAACTCCTGGTTATGCACATTAAAACCTTAGTCTGGGGCATATTCATTTAGGATACTTTATAAAATGGGGTTTACTATACAAATCTGTAAAATATAATAATCACTATGGCTGTTACAATATTTAATGTTAAAACTACTGGAGACTAATAATAAAACATTTGTTTCTGTGACTTGGCGTTATTGGTTTGCATAATTTTCCTATTTTTTAATTAGTGGGTTCGGTGGGGTAAGGAGGAACTCAAGTGGTGACCTGCAGACCTTTAGTCAGAGGTCAGGGCCTAGGGATGCTAAGGGAGCGGCATTGGATGTTTCCTTGGGGGCTATCTCCTAAGACGTATATAATAGCCATAGTACATAAATGTGCATTGGAACTTATATTCTTAAAGCAATATTGACCATTTTTTGAAAGAGTCTCCCCCATATTTTTTCAACAAATTGAGATTTTTACACGGTTCATTGGGTCACTTGCTGAGTAAACTATACCTCATGAAATGTCCTTTGTGCACAACGCAGGAATTTTTGTAATTAGAAATAATATTACGGGGATCCCGATAATAATTCAACGGCTGCTGGAAACGTCCTTCCCAATGTGAATAGCCGGGAAATATAGCGCCATGTATGCGTGTCTACGCTCATCCATTAGGTTGTTTTATTGGTTCATGCAAGTCAAGTTAGAGGTTATCTTCTCTAGGTGGCACTATTTCATCATGGACGTACATAACTAGCCATTTCCAGCTCTGGCGTTAAGTCCAACCTGGGATCCCCATTCAATTACAAATCGCTTATTAATGATCAATAATCATTTCTTATGCATTCCTCGTTCGTCAGGTAATAGTTTCCTAGACAATTACCAACGTACTGTGCCAAATTTATCACTTTGAAAATTGGGGGCGCTCCTTCAAAAAATGTGCCATTTATTGCTTTAATTATGAAACAAAAAGCAGGTGGTCAAGATTTTAAGTTCAGATGGAATTTCATCTTTATAATTATTAAAAAAAACTTTTTATTTTTTGTCAAGATTAAGAGGACATTGATTCCATACTAATATTCACTTAATCGAGTTAGGTCTCTTACAATTATTTTTCACAAAACCCCTTCATTTTGATAACTTGGAATATTATCAAAAGCAAACTTGAAAGGCCTACATGTGGCGGTTTGAAAATTTACCTTCTGAAAAATTGTACCGAAAAAAAAAAAAAATGCGACGGAACAGCCTTGACAAAGACCCGTGTTCTTATTTTCCTCATTTTAGAAGCACACTTTTAGTAGAATTTTTGTTTTATGGATGTTTAATTAAGGGGGTGTGATAATTCGAAATTTTCTGGTGCCCCCCTGAAAATAGTATTGGACCCTGCTGAACATGAATATAACAATTAAAAATCAATTTGAGGTGGGTAACCCCCCTGTACATACCTCTGAAAGTTTGAATTAAGGGTTGCCGAATTCGGAAGGCTTGCACAGTGTATTTTCTATAGGGAATATATTGGATGCTTATGAAACTCTTATCATGTGTAATTTTATATGCATGTAAACTGAGTGTGTTTAAAACCTTACTTTCTAAATTGTGTTCAGCAGTAACTTTTCTACATTTAAAGATATTAATTAGGTCCTACATAGGCTTACAGTGTCCAAAAGTAAGCGTTCAAATATAAATAACTCCCTCAGTCTTCATTATATCCCAAACTGAAGATATCTGTTAGCATTCTAAATAAAATGAATTCACAGCTTCCTTTAGCTCCCTCATTGTCTTCTTTTGATGTCACATTGACTATGTTTTTAGCAATAGGTTGTGTTCAGGTTGATGTGTGTTCCCTGCATAATGCACTTCAAGGTAAAGGCATGCTGCTTGACTGGTTCTCCTCAGTACTGTGGCAGCCATGTCACTTGTCACCTCTGAATGGCCCCCAACACCCATGAATGGTCTTATATTGCCTATATTGTCCAACAGAAACATTCTTTCAATGTCTTCATGTATTATGGCATATATCATCAGTTTACAGTGGTGATGTCATTACTTAGGACACCCCATCTCATTTTGTTCAACCGAACCGGAAAGGCTACAACACTACAAATATTTGTCAGTCTTGTTTTTTTTTGAGGCATGCCGACCACCTATTGGGAAAGTGTGTTGTCAACCTGGTCAGTTGTGAAAATGCCCCACCTGGATACACTACACGATGTTCGGATCAATAATCCGCAAAGGTATAACTAACATTCAATGCCGCAATAATTTTCCTGCTCCGCACTTCCTTCTGATAAAGGTAATTCCCGATATTCGATTATCTATTTTTTGACGTTTTTAAAGTGACTTTAAGTCCCCCCCCCATTTCGAAAGCAAGACACCTATCTATCAACCAGGGCCCAGGCATTTCTGTTCTACAATTTAATTTTCATACATAAGCATGACTTATATTATGCCTACAAAAGTATGTATACACAGATTAAGACCGATCATATGACAATATGGCAAATGTTTCTTCCATCTCAGTAAAACCAGATCTGGAAATTAGGATAATAAATACTCTCAATAAAAATTTAACTCTGAGGCATAGAGGAACCTTCAAGCACCTAGGTGTGAAAAACACCTCAAGACCACTGACCCTTTTTATTGGATTCAGTTTTCCTCCATGTACCCGTCCCCTTTTCTTAAAAAAGAATGCTTGAGTACTTGATTAGCTATAACTAGATGGAATCTTGAAATCATGAAGAGGACATAGAAAACATTATTGAACCATGTCAACTGTCAATACTGGAGCCAAATCAATATAGTAAACCCATTATATTCTCTGTTAACTTGAAATAATAAATTATGTCTCACCACATGTCATGCTGGAAGTTGCAAATATTATATAATTGTTAATTAGAATTACTAACTGTGACTAAATCAACGAATTACATGAATACATAAATTAGCTGCAAACACTATTGACGACTGACTATTCAAATTACAGGGGTAAATTGTCTTGCATATAGAAGGCATTTCTGTACTTGAGAAGGCCAATAATGCCGTCGCTACCTGAACCTGTCAAATTCGGTGAAACCATTGTCCATCAACATTTCAGGGGGCATGTACAGGGGGTTTATGCAACTTTTTTTGAAAAAAATCTTTTAATTCTAGATTGTAATTTGGGAGTGAGCCATATTTTGAGGGGGGCCTCATATTAAAATGTCAAATTTGCAAATAAACACAGGCAGACCCACCTAGTTGTATAATTTAAAACTAATAACAACCCACATTAACAATTGAAGTCATAATTCGCAGTGCTTAATTGTACCTATATGTCATAAATTCCGTCCGTGGCTCATGAAGAGGCTAGATTTCAATTTTGTTTACACCGGTGGAATTGTATTTTCTGTCAACAAGTAAATGGACTCTTTTTTAGCCTCAACACGCGGAAGAAAAAATAGAATTGGTGCTTGTCGTCGTAGCGAACGTCACGCATATTCAACGGTTGATAAGAATCGGTTAAGTCGGAGTGAATTTTGAGCGTGTTTTCCAAAATGTCACTTTCCCCGTCCCCCCCCCCCCCCCCCACCCGCAAAAAGAGTCTGCGCCGACACTGATTATGAAAAAAAATATGGAGTGCGGTTTTACAACTTTTTAACAATTAAACAAATTATGAAAAAAATAAAGATGCCATTTGACCGATCTTACCTTTTTTATATGTCTTAGACGGTTCTAAAAATAAAACTTATATTCAATATTATAACACCGTTACGACCAATATCAGTTTTTTGCTCTTTTTCTTCGAAAGTGCAAAATGGATGTAAGCCCTTTTTGCATATCAGCTCTTCATATAAAATACTTTTTAGGGAATTCCCCCCGCGGAAAATTTATACGCATGGATTTCACGTACTGGAGTGGAAACTCACTGGTAACATGCCCGGAGGAAAAGGAAACTTGGCTCTGATTCTCGAACTGGACGAATTTTTGGTTGGGACGAACAGATTATCCATTAATTAGACAAATATTAAAGAATGGCTGGACTACAAGGGTCGATATGTCAATCATTGTGATGTTTTATTGGGGAGTATTTGGGTAGATGTCGAATCAATAATTTGAAATTTATAGCAGGTCGAGCTCGCCTTCGCAACTGCACTTCCCATCAATAAGAAAAAAGTGGAGTTGCAAAGTTCCAAAACATGGGTCTGATTTTCAAAGGTTTATAAAGTTTTGAAACAGCGATAATTTTAGGCCTACTAACAGAACAGGGTAGGCTTCCAAAAGAATTACTTCCAAAAGATTTAAAATTAATGTTTTACCGGGACGACGATTTAAAAATGAAGATTTGGGTCTACTGAAACAGCACGTATGGGGTATGGGGTTATGTCATGTGGGCATATAGGCCCCTGCGTGTGTTGTTTGTTATTATGGCACACTCAATAGGTCATGCGCGCATCTAATTTTTGCATCTATTTTACATTCAACATTTTATTTAATCATATATCCATCAACACAAAATCATTTCTCTTTTGGAAAGTGGTAGTCCTGAAAAGGACTGGTTATGGTTTCGGATTGACAGATCCAAATCATCGATTTGGGGCCTTTGTCGTTCAAGATAATAGGTTAATTGATTGTCCCTACCAAAGTTCGTCACTCCTAAAGAAGTGGATTGATTCGATTCGGTCCTCCTGACCTGACGCTGACTCAGACCCATATATATACACACAAGGGTTACTAGATTCAGTATACCAAACCCACCAACACTAAATCAACAAATCATGTGTGAAAACCAGAACTTTTTAATTAGTCTTGTTATAACAAGGGTCAAGCAATGTTGCAATGACCGGCTCCAATGAGCAAGCCATGAAAAACTGAAAACTGACTAGATTCCAGTTGATTGTGGAATAGGCCTCACTTTCTGTAGGTGGGGGAAAATTGAGGGATAGTATATAAAAACTTTATTCGTTGTTGTATTTGTGGTATGAGTGCGAATCTAGGCCATGATAGCCAACCTGCTGACCAGTGGGCCATTCACAGTTCCATCAATAGTTCAAAGAAAGCGCCAAACTAAACCAGGCCAGGAAAGGTTCAGTGGAAAGCAGGTGACAGTAAAAAAAAAACAAAAAAAACCCCCCCCCCCCCCAAAAAACAAACAAAAAAAAAACAAAAAAAAAAAGACCCCCCAAAGGTGGAAAAGTGATTTTGAATAGTGATGATAAAAGTTCTGCATTGTAACCACACCACTCAGGTGACTGAAACCTTCTAAAATTTAGTGATATGTTGTGGTAGGCAAGTTTTTAAACCAATTCTGGGGTTAGACAAAATGGTCACATAGTATAAAATACAAAGTATTTGGTCAAACACAATTTTGATTGTAAATTGCTCAATTAATTTCAACATTAACCAAAGAGCAACATCCGCTTAGTGTTTGTTTGGTAATATCAGTGCACTGTATCAGAAGCGAAAGAACCTACTATTTTATAGGGCCTATGGTACTTAAACATGTTTAAGGACCATCTGCACATCAGTATTGACTGGACGAACAACAACTTTTATTTTGTAGTGGCAGGTTGACTTAAATCCAATCTCCGTTGTATTGCGACGAGAAATCGAGATTTCTGGATATTCTTGTCCCCTCTTTGAGTAATGGACGAAGTCCAAACCCCCCATAACTCTACCATTTAATGGAATATACTATAATTACATTTTGTTAGAATTTAAAGAGCTGAACATACTGAAATAAACTCCATGTTTAAACCAAAGCGCCCCCCAAATTAAAAACTGGATGGTTAGCGTTAAACACGCTGTCACGAATTCAATGGAATGAAAAGGAGGATTGTTGATTGACGTGAGTTTTCGAATAAGACCATCATCAATCGGGTTCAGTAAGTCGCCGCCTCTGTTTAATTCCATGGAAAGAAATATGAAATAAAAATAAATCGCAAAGGCACCGCGTGGCGGACTTTGTGAAAGAAAATTTTAACACACATAAACATAACATATTAACTCGCTGCACCTGCACGGCGACCTCAAGTCGCTCAAAGATTTAATATTTGTCAAATTAGTTTTATAAACATTAAAAATTATTTATTTCAGGGATATTCAGAATCAGCATGGAAAACGCATTTTTAAACAGGCATAGTCTGTGATGGTGTTTTTTGTTAGATGGCTTGTGTGAAAAGCCATCTTAAAAAGCCACTGACGACGTTGTTTAACGATATACAGAATGTGGCCAGGGTGGAAGTGTATAGTTTATGGTAAATTGAGCAAAAAAATTAGTAACGTGTTGATGTAAATGATTGTTGTAGGTTGTAATTTCTAATTCAGTTAAAGTTATTAATTCAAAGTTATACAAGAAGGGACAATTTGTTCAAAAAGACCACAAACAATCTCTAATTTAGTATTTATTTCATGAACAAATTTTTGATAGTAGTTCAAAAACATCGTATTCATTTTAATTCGAAATATATTATTTTATTGATTTTTTAGTTTTTAAATTTTCTTATGGTCAAGGTTTCTCTTGTAAGGTAGCATATAGTATTGTGGTATATTTAGTGTCATTAAGCAGGGATCCCGAGTTCGATTCACAATTAGGTAGGCCTATATGTAAAAAAGTCACTTACATGATGAAAACATTGCAGCTATTAGATGAAAAATATAAAAAAAAGGCACTATTACCTCAATACCATTCGTTTTACGCTCTTCCCCCCACAAACATACAACATGTCCCAAATCGGCCACAGAAGCATGCATGGCCTTGCCGTGCACTGGCAGAGGAAAAAGTCACCTCTTTAAAAAAAAACCAACAAATGCTATTTATTTACAGTATATGCACGCAAAAAAATTGTGGATAGCATACGGCCTACTAAGTTGGGTGTTGCGTCCGGCTGTGTTACCTACACACGTTCAAATCTCTAACTCACCAAAATATAAAAAACAACACTTTAAAAATTATTAAAATTAAATGTTTACAGATACTGTAAATTGTACGGTAATTTGTTGGCAATGGCTTCAGGATTTTCCTGTAAAGTTTATAGTATTTTTTAACAGTGTATTAAAATATTTGAGTTTATCTTGCTAACAGAAAATTCGATTATGGTGATATTATTTTCTAAATAAAAAAAATGCGGTTTCTGATAAAAGCCCTGATTTTTGCACCGATCTTAAAATTAAAGGCTGAGAAATATTGCTTTGATAGGAAAATTGTTGAATTTCGTATTGGAGCAAATTTTTATTTGAATGAATGAATGAATCAATACGAAATTCAGGCCCATTTGCTTATATCTTGCCATCAAGCAAAATAAAATCACCTTTGTTTTCATTTTAAAGATATTTCTGTAGCCAAATACAACGTAAGAAAATATTTTGGAGTGTCATCTCATTAAGATAATACATGACACTATAAATGGATGCCTTGAAATATTTATCGTTGCACCTTAACCTTAAAGAAAATCAATTGGAAAAAACCTTCATGGTCAAAAATCCTCTCTAAAAGAAGATATTTCAAGTTGAGACCTTATATCCTTGAAATATCTAATGGGGAGAGGGGGTATAGCTGGTCCAGGTTTGGCACACTATCTACTGAGGTTCAGAATGCTTTGCTCTTTTTTCATTTTCAAACGTCCACAATAATTACTTCTAAAAATTAGTGTTTAGGTTATTAGGTCCAACACACAATTCACAAGGCGATACGAATATATTCCAATACAACATCCACACAAGTCTGCGCCTGTGTTTAGTGTTGTCCCCGTTATTGTTATATTAGGAACCGTGTGACAAAACTTTTTGTAAGCGACTGCGATTTGAATGACTACACTAAAAGTTGAGTCTCATGGAGAGAATTGAATATGTTTCTGATCCGTTTAATGTGAATATTTTTCTTTGCAAGATAATATAAAATATCTGTAAAATAAAAATAATAATTTTACACTATGGGCCGATAAAATAATGAAAAGTTCATAGGCTGGTGACCGTATAATCAAAAACCGGGAAAACAAAATAAGATTATGAGACCAACATAAATTTTGCAAAGGATTACATCAATCGAATCATCGTAGAATCCCGTTCGCATGCATGGATGATAAGAGTCGAGCATTTTCAAGACGGTTTTCTTTCATACATCATACCTACAAACAAAATTGATTTACGTCAGAATGTATACTACAGTAGAATGTAACATAAGATTATATGGTTCAAAATAAAATAGGGAAAATAATTGAAGTGATGTTGGGTGAGTACAAAAAGTAAGAGAAATGGTATGGCTTATTAAGTAAAACATACATGACTCTTTAGCATACATATGAAAAAAAATACAATACATGTACAATAATAGATATAAAATATGTATATCTTATATATGTAATAGTGATAGCAAAGTTAAAATTATAAGAAACATTATACAAAAGGAGGGGAAAAACAATGTAAAAAATTTTATAATAAAACTTGTGGAAGAGTAAACATTGAGGAAGGTGTGTGGAAGATGAATGGGGAGAAACCAAATAAACGCGAGAAAAGCTTTTAGATGGGTTCCACCCCGAAACAAGGACGACACAAAAGAAAAGACGAAACGATATGAACTATCATCCATTGTAAAGTTTTCGAAGAATTAAACTACGAATAACTGTTTGAGTAATCAAAACATTAGGGTGATATCTCAAAAGAGTAAACCCTCAGTTTCAAGCCGGGTTGGAATTATCCGTGGAAATCCTTCAGTCCAAATGGCTGGAATTTCACATGTTCTCATTGCTGAGCTGAGAAGACACTTTGTGAAAAGATCATGTTACTCTAAAATGCGTTAAAAGGTGCTGTTGCCGATTTATGTCTATTGTGTTTCTACTTGATATGGAAGCTTGGCACTTGCACATACCGCCCATCACGCCGTGGGAGGAAACCCCACTCTTGGTGGTTTTTATGGTAGAAGCAAATATGCATATGAAAAGCCCTATTCAATACTGTGCTAATGATGGTTAACCATAAAGACGGCGTTTTTTATTTATCTCGTGGGAAGAAATAGATTAAGGGCTCAATTTCAGGGACGAAATGAGCAAAATAGGCCGGCGCTTTTCATCTGATGATCAAAATCATACTACTTCGGGTAAATGGGGGTGGGGGAGGGGGCCCCAAAAGAAAAAGACGATCGGGAGACCACGCACCTTTAAGATTGATTCTGCACATCTACCGTTCCGTGTCTTTCTATATCTCTGAAACATTTTTGCGAGCGACTGGATATAAAAACTACTCTGGAAAATATCTCAAAGTCGAAAGTCTCCATGGAGAGATCGAGGAGAATGCAAAAATGACAAGTTCCATGGAAGTCTTCAGAAATTGACCAAAAGTGATGCATGACATGTCGATTATCCCATCAAAGGTAATTAAATGAGGTAAAAACGTTAAGATAAACCAGTGGCCGTAATTATTTTGTTAAGTTGTCAGAGCCTAAAACCAAGGGCTACCCGACTCATAGCTGTTCATTGCATAATCTCTGAAAAGGACATGCCACACTACAATATCGCATGCATCCTAAGTATTCCGATATTAAGTTTAAGGCTCTGAGAGGTTAATTGATGTTCTTTGAAAGATAATACTAAGAATTGTAAATGGTTAAGTGAAATGACTTCACTACTATAGGACTTAGTAAAAGGCCTGAGTTTATTAATCAAAAAAATAGGAAACAAACTACAAAGTTAATCGTTTGCAAGCGATACAGTGAAGGCACACATAGCCTATATGATCTCGTAAAATTCAACCTTGAGACTTGACTATAAATTTTGCATTTTTGATTTTAATCTTTTCTTTCATTTTTGTATTCTCTGTTTGATGAATGAGCAAATAATTTGA
>JAMKCH010037988.1:0-14407 GCA_023653785.1 Ophioderma brevispina | reverse complement strand
TCGCAAAAGTCCTCCTTCGCTAGACCGGCCGATTAATTTGTAAAGTTGTAGACTTGGAGAAACACTGGAAGTCTAACTGCAGCTTGGTATTGTCCACACAGGTACTCAGTGCATTAAAGGTGAACTCTTTGTAGAGGCAGCACTGGCGAATAACAAGATCCTGCTGGCATTCTAATGTGAACCTTTGTTTTTTTCAAAGGCACCACATTTTGTGCAGCTCTGGTAATTCTAGCGACTTTCCAGAATTGTAATAAACAACATAAAGTTTTATAACTAAACTGTTATACAAGTTCTCCAACTTCTGTTTGAAATCTCTTGTCAACTGGCAAGGAGAGATTTTCAAAGCAGAATTTGTCCTTAGTAAATTTCCCATGATGTACCAAAACATGCGGCGACAAGATGAAGATTTCACAACTCTTTTGGTTTGCTGAAACATGCTTCACATCCTGTACCTAATGTGTTTTGACATAGCAATTACAGTTTTACACAAAGTCTATTGTTCATCAACAGGTGTGAAATCTTGCTTCCTCTAGGTAAACAAAGAACCTCTGTACAATTCTTAGAATGGAGAAGATAAGACACTGTGCTCCTATTGTCCTCTGACTGCGAACATCTTCTGACATGTTCTTACTCAGGAAGTTCTCAAACTCTAGTCCATTTAGAACTAGGTCAATCCAATAAGTCATGCTTATTGCACAACATATTGCAAGTTTCATATTAATATTTTCCAGTTCTCCTCACTCATAATTTATATGATTAAATTGAACATGATTTAATTAATACAACTATAATATAATATTCAGGAGTCTGTCACAATATGCTTGCACAACTTTTATTGGAATACCCTGTATAGCAATCTTTTATCTTTGGATCCTATACCAGTTCCTGGATCAGTGGTATTATATTTTCTTGGGGAAGGTTTGCGCCATTCTATCTCTCTCTTTCTCTTTTAGGCGGAGATGAACTCTGTCATAATTCAGTGATCAGATACTATATATACATTGGCAAAGGAGTATGCAAAGAGTTGTGGACGTCGTCTCTTCATTTTAAATAACCGATTTATTTGGTACACTAGCCTTCAATAAAGTTAGCTAACTGCTAGGGATGGGGGAATGAGCAAAATTGAAATTGAAATAATGAGCAACACTACTTTTGCTTTCTGTTGCCAGGGTATTCAGTTGGCGGTAGCGACCACTACAGTCACAATAAATCATGCTTTCAGCCATCAGACAATTCTGTTGACATTGATCCAAGCAACCAATTATATGATGATGACGGGAGTTCTGCACCAAATGAGTATAAAATTCAGCAAGAAAGAGATTTGGGGATCGAAAACATGCCACCTATGTCTGGGAAAGACCTCTTCGAATACGAAGAACCAGTCTGGGAATACGAAGGGAAATATTCGGCTAATTTATTTACCGAAAAAGCACAGACTATTATCGGTGAACACGATCCAAAAAAAGTAAGAGAAATTGGCGTATTTTCTTAGCTATATTTTCCGTAAAGTTTAAAACTAATTTTAAAAACTAAAGCATCACAATATGTGTAAAAGGGGGCATATGACATTTCTATAGTGCTACATAGGCGAGTGCAAAATCAGTGTTAACGTCATTAATTATCTAATCTACTCTTGAAAAAATGACCACGATGTTGTGTCAGGAGAGAACATGGGCAAAAAGTTGTTAACATTTTGCAATCGTTTGTGTTAAAAATACACACTGGTTTGTATTTTGCTCGACAAACTGGTAAGATTGTACCAATTGTGCCAAAAGCACACAATGTTGTGCATTTTTACACAAACCTGTGCAACATTTACCAATTTGTCGACTGATCCCCTCCTGACACAGCAGCGTGGTCACTATCTTTAAGAGTGCACCTTTGCGTTCGCATCCACTCTGTATTACAATGTATGTGCCACATTCCATTAACGGAATAAAGCACATGACACAGAAAAGGTGACAATCGGATATTCCTGACTTTTTTTGTTGCCAAAACAAATGTTCCCCTATTCTACACTGTGTACTTTGGAAAATTAGGGTTTGGCTGACATGCGAACATTATGACGTCATTCTGGGCATGTTGATATTCCTGTGTAGTACTAGGCATATTGAGACATCTATTCCGAAGGGGGGGGTTGCCACCCCTATCCATCACTTTGGGATCACCCTATATCTTACGTAGACCCCGATGGATGTTTGTTTTTGAATGAAAAGGAGCGGAAAATATCAATTGACAATTACATTAAATAATTTGGCACCAAAAAAGGGGTTTTAGCAAGGCCGGGGAAAAACCTGAAGCTGCCCCCACCCCCTTCGGTAGACGAGGGTTAATAAGTCATATTTTGGTAAGTGGTATTATCTGCCGTGTAACTTTCCCATAGGTTTGTAGAGTGGCGGGATAGAAATATGGATTAACTGAATTTCATATTATTTATTGTTTAATTACATGAATATGTAAATATTTAAACAAGAAAATATTTATTTATATAAAAAAAAAAAAAAAAAAAAAGACTGATCCCCTCCTGACACAGCAGCGTGGTCACTATCTTTAAGCGTGCACCTTTGCGTTCGCCTCCACTCTGTCTTACAATGTATGTGCCACATTCCATTAACGGAATAAATCCATGATACAGAAAAAGGTGCGTTATATATGGGGATATGTTAGTTATGTTCATTACCGTAACTGATATCTTATAAGAGTAGAATATATTTTTTTAAAGACCCCACATGCAAGCATACTAAACAATGCCTAATTTTGAAAAGATATCGTGATTCCCAAATACTTCAAAAACACTTGTTTGTTCTACTACTTTGGTAAGTTTCGTCTGATTGTATTGGCTTGAGGTTCCTCGAGAAAGAAGTATGCACCGCCTCCTTTGTAAGGGGCGGTTTTAAAACTTGCCGCAGGTTAGGAGGCCTTAAAACGGCGTTTTACTTGTATTTAGAACAGTGGAAACCCGTTCTATCCGGAACTTCCAACGTTGAGGAAATAATGAAAATACTGGTATAGGGTGGAAATTGGATTTTCAACTCACTCAAACACATTATTATAGCACTAAAACCGCTCTGAATATATAACTAGTCATTTCCATCAATAGAGCCAAACCCTCCCGCGTGACAATCGGATATTTCCTGACTTTTTTTGTTGCCAAAACAAATGTTCCCCTATTCTACATCTACACTGTGTACTTTTGGAAATTAGGGTTTGGCATACATGCGACATTATGACGTCATTCTGGGCACGTTATATTCCGTGTAGTACTAGTCATATTGAGACAATCTAATTCCGACGGGGGGGTAGTTACACCCTATCCATCACTTTGGATCACCCATAATATCTTTACGTAGACCCCATGGTTTATGTGTTTTTGATTAAAAGGACGGAAAATATCATTGACAAGTACAGCTTCCAATACTTTGGACCAAAAGTGGGTTTAGCAAGGCCGGGGAAAACCTGAAGTGCCACCCACCCCCTTCGGTGCCTAGGTTAATAAGTCATCTTTTGGTAAGTGGTATTATCTGCCGTGTAACCTTTCCCAGTAGTTTTGTAGAGTGGGCGGGATAGAAATATGGATTAACTGAATTCATCTTTCCTTTTATTGTTTTAATCCATGAATATTTAAATATTTAAACCATAAATAATTTATTTATATAATATTGAAATGTTTGAGTATGATACAGATATATTGCACGAGCTAAAAAAATTGTACGAGCTCGAAGGTCTAGAACGAGTACAACCTTTGGTTCTAGCCAGTGCAATATTTTCTTGTATCATACGAAAAATCCATTCAATATTATTATATTTTTCAAATATCCAGGCTGAACGCTGACTCAAACCAAACCTTGCGTTGACAGTGTTGTAGTCCCAACTGGCGACGATGTTTCAATATTGGCGTTCTCACTAAAATGCCCGGATGCTATACAATATTAAAATATGTATTGCATCCGGGGACTTTTACAAAACTGAAGATACAAATTTCTCTGCACCACTTGGAAGCCTGATATAAATAATAAGTGTATCTTGTATTTTTACTGACCCTCCCGTTGGTGGACAAGGGGATTGACCTCGAACCCGCAATACTATGGTATTACATAGCGATGGATTTATTAAATATTTTTTTCATTAAAAGTTGCGTATCCAAAACATAGATACAAAGAAATATCAACGGAAAGAGTATATAATTTGTGGTCTCTCTAGGAACCCTTGTCTACTTAAGTGTAAGTGTTAATGTTTGTTTGTTTTGTTGTTGGTATTCTGGCATGTGTGCAACCTATAATTTACTCAGATATTTAAAAAAATTGTGACAACCAATATCCCTGGTAAACGTTCATATAGAAGTCCAAAGGCCTCAAAAGGATGCTGTGTGATGTTGTGCAAAAAGGGCTTGACGGAATAAATGGTAATATCTCATTTACATCCATGGGATTTCTATATGAACGTCTACCAGATACCAACCTTATGTCCTCATTGTCATTGTCAATTTGGAGTCACGCGTTCCAATAACTTTTTTCCTTAAGTGCTGATATACAACTAAATCATATATAATTTAACCCTGTTCTCACAGCCCTTTTTTCTTTATCTTGCTTACAAAATGTTCACAAACCCCTTCAAGCACCTTCATATCCAATGAAATGAACGACGTCATGATGAGAGCGACATAAATATATGCAGCTATGATATCTGCCCTGGATGAGGGCGTGAAGAATGTAACGGACATCTAACAAAAAGCGGGGCTGTGGACAAATCAGTTCTTGGTATTTTCAGCAGGTATGTACTGTAAAGTGTTCATAATACTCTCAGAATTGAGATCTATGGACGGTATAACTAGAACGGCACTATATCTTGCACGCAAATACGACCGGCTTACCCACTTGTTTGTGGTGGGCCTATTTAGCTCTTACTTTGACCTCTCTCTGGGTCGAGGTTGTACCAAATGCACTAGAGGGAGCCATGGGCTATCATTGTACCAAGTGGGGGCTCTAGGACCTTTGTAGTTTTGAACTAGCGGCTTACAACACCACTCATGACACTTAAAATGGTCTTGGACAGGAATTTTTTTTGAAGTGACATCCAGCTAAAAACACACAAAAACTATTCTTTCATTCGCCTCAATTGTGAATGAAGACCACTAGCAATAGGCAGCCATGCGTAGGTGCAAGACACATTTAATGACAAAATACATCCACTTGTTAATAAATTGTACAGTAATCTATTATACTCTTGCTATTTCCAACCGTGGGGCAAGGACAATTTTATGTTAAGCCAATTGTGATTAGGGATTCCTGACCTTACTGATATTGGCAGCCGTATTGGCTGCCGATCTATACTGTGCCATCTTGCAGATACCAATCACATTCATTTGAAAATATATATTGCACTAGCTCGCAAAAAAATATCCGAAATTTGCAAAAATAAAAATCTGATATTTCGCAAAAACAATATCTGAAATTTCGCAAAAAAATATCCGAAATTTCGCAAAAAAATATCCGAAATTTCGGAAATGGTATGCAAATTCGCAAAAATATCCGAAATTTCGTGAAATGAAATGCCGAAATTTCGCAAAAAAATATCCGAAATTTCGTGAAATGGAGCGCAATTTCGTCAAAAAATATCCTAAATTTCGTGAAATGGGACGCGAAATTTCGCAAAAAATAAAATAACCTTCGTGTAATGGGATTCGAAATGTCGCAAAAATATCGAAATTTCGTGAAATATGCGAAATTCGTGAAATGGGATAGCAACTTTCTAAAATGTATGCGACTTAAGTCAAAATAGCAACACGAAAATGATACTAAAAAGCTTCTAATTTGGATCGAAAGTTGCCCGCGATGAGAACGCCTATCTATAGGGATCTATAGCTGTTTAGCCCACTGTGACCGAACCCTTGTCAAACACGACTGTTTCAGTGCAATCCTATTATGTCTGTCATGCTGATCGGCATTCCCTATCAGGGTTTACCCGCCACTTTTAATTCCCGGACATAACTTCAAAAATACTCAGTCGATCGCCACAAATGAGGTGTCAATACGCGTACATAAACACAGCCTCCAAAGATATCCTAAAATGTATAGTACGGGTATCAATCGAGAAAGTGCGCGGTATTAGTGGTTAGCAAGCTTTCCCTCTGAGCAAGGGTCCTCGTTCTAATCTAAGTGCGGTCACTTTTTGATCGGGATCTCATTTGGAATTAATTTGTATAACAGAAATTGATTAAACCTGAATACCACTCTCTCCGTGGTTCATTTAAAACATGGGCCAAGGAACCATGGTATGTAAGCTTGTAATATACTCCCAGTCAGCATTCAAGTGTTTTTTTCGTAGTGTTTGAATTTGTAACCTGGCGCTGTTTAAGCTGTTTGCCCTCCAAGTTGCTTGTTCCGTCTAGTAATTATTACGTAAAGTCTCTAGCCAATTTGGACTCATGCCAACGATTAGATTAAATCACGACAACCTTGATATTTTGTTTTACGGTGTAGCGTTTGAACTTGAACTTGAATTTCGGGGAAATGGGGAGTGACTTTTTGGGGTGTGTTTATGACCCATTTATTCGCTCTTTGCATGGTTTTATTTGCAGTAGATCCTCGACTTTGTATTGGAATGAACGCGGTTGTTACACAACATGTATTCGCCTCTGCAAGGTCACTGGTCTTGTTTGGAGAAAAAATCGGAACTTGTGTGTAAGTGCGCCCATTCATGTCGAGGCTCACCCCCCGCAAATAGGGAAACCAACCGTGTCAAGATCCGCCCCCCCCGCGAATAACCCACTCCTACTTTTCGACTTAAACTTGTGGTTTTAAATTGCAATGACAATCATTTTTGATCTTATTTGACGCCAAGATTAATACACTGCAAAAACTGGGGGTTTAACTAATTTTAACACCACGGGTGTTATTTTTAACACCATTTTTGGATCAATCGGTACTGCACCCACTGGTGTTAGATTTACACTATTCCTGTGGTTAAATACCACCGTTTTAGTGTTATATTAACACAAATTTGGTCTTACATGTATGATATGACCTTGCTTGGTGTTAAGTTTGGTGTTAATTATTTTTTTAAAAACCTTGCCGGTGCCACATTTACACTAAGTTGTGTTAATTTAACACTCTCCTTGAATTAATACGGGACTGCGGCCCGCTGACGTTAATTAACAACCAACTTTGGTGTTAACATGTGTAACGTCTGATATTTTAATAGAAAATGTTTGACATTTTGTATTGTTTGATTTAATTGAACTGCTTTTCTCCCTCATAAGCATATCACCAAAATGCATAATAAACTTTAGACTCACGTGGGGTAGGTCATTTCCTATATATAAAAATACTAACAAAATTTTTCTCATGTCTTTCTAATTGTTCGTCCAAAGACCAATTGTGTAGTATACATCCGACATGCCGGTGAAACAATGGCCTTTTAAGAGGAGAAATATGAGCCACTTGGGAGGTGGAGTACGATCAGTAGGGTTTCGTCAACATCCGTTACTTTAATCCAGGAAGGTAAAGGCACGATAAACAGAGAACTGATGCACATCAGTGATTAGGTTTCCCACTTGTGTTAATGGAATAGCCGCGTTGATACATCCAGCGATGAGAAATCAATGGGATGTATAAGTTGAAGCATAATAGGCTTTCTGCGCGCCGCCTTTGTACACTCGCAATTAAACCTACGGCTTACTGCTATTCTCCTAATTTAATAACTTCGCGGAAAGCTTGACGTCACTCCTTTAGTTCAGGCCAGAACGAAGTATACCAGTGCTTAAGGTGTTTAGGGCGTCCTCAAAACGTACGGTGGCGTTATCCGCTGGATTCGCCTCATTATTTCCGGCTGGAAACCGGATTTTGTTATTCTAAATGAAACCGGTTGACTCCATAAACCGTCTGCGTTAAAGACGCTATATATGATACAGGATAATACTGTGAATATCATAAGTTGTTTTTTTTTTTCAACTTAAAATTGTATCAAAGGAGAAAACATGTAGTGTTCAAAGATACTAATCTCCATTCAATTCGTGCTTAATTAAGTGTCCTTACAGACAGTAATGACTAAAATATCCATTTGTCCTTACTAAGTTGCCTTTTGGTCTAAAACCTTGGTAATGTTATAGACACCTATACTTGTGTACAGACATACAAACTCTGATTTTTTACACCAGAGTCTTTCGTTTTCTGATTTATCAAATCAGTGCCTGTACCGACGGTGAGTTTTGAAGCACCCATTTCTTTTGAGATAAGCTTAAAAATTCGGCTGACATATTGAAGTGAAGAAAACCATACCTGGATGATAATGTTAACATTTACTTTATTTATTTATTGTTTTTGTATTTGTTTTTTTTTGTATTTATTTTTGTCTTTTTATGATTGGTTCATTCGTTCATTTATATGATTCATTGATTGAATTGGGAAAAATGACTGATTTGTGGGACTTAGTGCTGCAAATGGGGTCTCGACAAAGTTACTACAGGGTTAATATTAAAATTGATCCAATCATGTTTGAAAATTATATCCATGTCATTTTGGCTAACCATAATGTTTCCACAAATTCTACAGCCCAAAGTTTTGGAGCTACAGGAGAAAAAAGTCAATTTCATTTGTACAGGGGTCAAATTTTAAAAAAAACTGGCTCCGATTTTGATAAAATGATGGTGGAGCTCATACATTAAAAGAAGAAAACAATGTTAATTGTCTTAAATGCCCTTTTGTCAGAGTAGGCAAAAAAAATTCAAACTGCATGCAACGGAAGAGGTTTCATCAAAGACCATGGTCAGTAGTTTTAAACTACTATGTTGTTTACCTCGAGTAGTGACGCACGGTAATGCAGTGTATTAGAAACCCAACAGCAAACCATCAGTCTGAAGGGCGTTGACGTCAGTGGCTCGATGAAGTTGAATGGACTATAGATTGATTTTATTGTGTAGTGAACCACAGATATAGAAAAAAAAACAAGCAAAGCCTGACAAAGACTATATCTAATCGCAATCATGAAATTTTGCAGTTTTCACCCCAAATAGCTCCAAATATGGCCTTGTCATTCTCCAGGGAAGGCGGGCCGCACTTAAGAAAGGAATTCTTCTGAAATATTGACCATCGCAGACGACAGAGTGGACCTAGTCCTTTAGAGAAATCTACTGGGATCAAGTTGTTGAAGATATGAACGAGGACAAGACGTTCAAAGAATTATTAACGACAACAGCTGGTATTGGAGCGGAAATGGGCTATTAACGGATTGCAAACATCGGGTAAGTTAAACGCGTGACTCAAAATGAGAAGAAAGCGGACAGTATCTTGGGGTGAAGTATTTTAACTTTAAGTACAAAAATTTACGCGCTTTGTTTAGCTTCATATTTTTGTGTACATCGACTTTGTGATATTGCACTCCCGTGCATATCAAATCCATTTACTGCACTTAATTACCCACGCCCACAATTGTTTCTCAGCTAAAATTATAGCAACTGAGAAGCTTGTTTCCAAAGAAAATGCCTATTCTGTCTTAAAACTGCCGACCATGTTTCACGTGAGCTAATTTGAGGCCATTCAAAATCTAATGTACTTCTTCAAATACATATATACAATAACAATGGTGTTTTAGACCATCCTGAATGGTGTACTTGGACTTTTCAAAGCTCCCATTGCCAGAATCTGAAATGGTTCGTTGAGATCATTAAAACGGGGGGGGTGGGGGGGGTAGTGAAGTTGGGGGGGGGGGGGGGGGGGAAAAAGGAGAGGTGTGCTTTATTAACCGCTTGGGAAAATGCATGAAAGGAAAAGAAATAGAAATGCAAGAAAAATTTTGTTGTTCTTTTTTTACGTATATCTGAGAATATTGAGTGTGTCCTGTGAGGTAGTCATTATAATCCAATAATTGTTTGCGTGAGCTACTTCGTCATTGAAGCTCTGATTTTGCTTTTACGATTCGTCGTAATAACTATACACCGTGCATGGACTATTTTTGCGGGTCATACATCAACGCGTAGATTTTGGTTCCTAGCTACCTAATTTATTTGCATTTGAATTTTCTTTTCTTCTTGTAGTATTTTATCTTCATTTCTTGTCTCCGTTTTCTTTCTTTTCATCTTTGAGAAAAGTGGTTACCACCACCAGAGTCCGGTATGGAGGAACCAGACTTTACCAACACATCACTATGGAATGCACATCTTCGGTAACCATGGTACAGCTGTATGAATTGTGGGATGATCCAAATTGAGAGTGTGTACGTAGCCTACAAACCCTAAAATAAAGATGTTGTCATAAATCTCTTAAAGAAAAATTTTTTTTACAAATATAACAAGGCGTCCGCCCCGGTTTATCATCCACATCTAGACCCCAGAGCCGACCCCTCTTTACACGGAGATGCATGGAGACCTGTTTAGATGGTGATATAACCACCCCTCATGATACCTATACCGATTGAAATTAGAGAATACAGTATAGATTTTTGGAACCGGTACTACTTCTTTACGACGAATTGAACCCACGGCGATACCATTATGTTAAGTGGAAGAACGAGGCCGGGGCCGAGTTCTTCACACAAACATAATGGTGTCGCCGGTTCAATTCGTCGTACAGAGAGTACCGGTTCCGCAAATCATACCTTTATTCTCATTCCTTAAAATCAGCCAATTATCATTTAAGGTCATCTTTAACCCAATTTCGCGATACTTTCGCCAATTACGGCTTAAATACAACCAGAAAGGACTGCCTCACCCAGTGAAACATCGACAACCCGCCTTGAACGCAACGATCATCGCAACGAGACGCACCGTTGGCAGGCCGCGCGGAAATAGCAAACCGGTATGACGCGAGCGCTTCAACCTAACACTAACTTCATACGCAGCGCGTACTATACCTGGTTCCATTAACGATCGGACCCGCGCATCAGCCACTCATTGCATATATTCTACAGCTGTTTAGAATATAAAGTATTGTATCTGTGGTCAGTAGAGATATGGAACTCATCACCACTCGCGATAAACTCTGTTGTAATTAATGCATCCGGGCATTCGGTGCCTTTGCGTTGGTGCTTCTATATTTTCCCAGATAATACTGCGCTCAGCCACGCCACTTAGCAAGTTATTATTGGGTTTTTATTGTTTAAACTGAATTTTCCTGTATTGGAGAAATTTAGCCATAAACCGCTCCTAGTTTTGAACCTAAGTTTCATTATTTGTTTTTGCAGTTCTAAGGAGGAGGTTATGGCCAATTTTTGTAAAAATTACTTCAGAAGAGAACTTTAGAGTAGGTGTTATAGCCTGTAGTACAATGGGTGATTGGGCGTATAGAATAAGCATAGCGTCATATGTTTTGTAGAACTTGTTCTGGAGTCTGAAAATCACTACTTTGTTCTGATTCAGTTTTGCTTCCCATATTGGATCCTTGGAACATATCGTGGCCGTGGGCCTTGTATGTTTCGTAGTTACGAACTTACTCTGACGAGTGCGACGTTTTTACACATAATAAGCACAGTTCTAATAGTTTAATTAATATAGGAGCTTTGTCCTCGTGAGCGCGAAATACCGTTCCCCAACTCACAAGTCGGAGAGGCCTCTACCGGAAAATTAAAGATTTCAAATGCGCGTTGCCACACCGGATTATCTGAGCACTCCGGTCATTTAACTCACTCACTGCCACTAAATACAATTTTCTTCACATTCGAAAGTAGTCCCGCTTTTGCTCATGTCGAAGAATCCCCATAGACGCATGCCTCGAACATGGGTCTTTTTGTCTTTTTAATGATTTGCTGGATAATTACTTGATTATTTTGCTCCGGTTCCTTCTTTCGATTTTGGGCATATTACACGACCATTCTCTCCAATTGTTTCATTTCTTTATGAAATTCGTTTGCCCTGACGTTAGAAACTCATGTCTCCTGTAAAAAATCTATCCAATTTACACGGCGTATACGATTTGGTTGTTTTGGTGTGATGACTCGCATGATAGGAGGCTCTCTATTAAAACGATGCCAGAACGCATTTTGCAGGCGAACGCATTCCATGAAAGAAAGGTGTAGCTATCCAAACTCCAAAAACGGCTGTGATGGGTTGAGATTTGCGCCGCCTGAAGAAAAAACCCACCCAAGACCCTACCATCCAATCGCCATGAGCGGCCCTGAGCGACACAACAAGATTGCTGATAAGCGTATTTGATTAAAATAATACTTGCCCGAAAATATATTACATATTCATCCTCAACTCACTCAAATTTCTTTGATAACTACCTATGTGTGCCAAAATAAAGAAAATGTGGCGATTTTTCGTCAGACCGGTCCAAATCCGTTTTAATATTTGTGTGAACTCGCCAAAATACCGTAAAATCGTATATTTGTTCCTATGTTAATTACGTTTACTGAGATATTTAAGGGAAGATCTGCACCAAATTGATTTTTTTTTCATTGAAGAATGGTAGGACCTCAGATTTGGTGCCTAGGACTCTTGGGTGACCAAAAAAAACTGCAAAGATAAAAAAAATCACCTAATTTGCATATTTAATTGGCGGCCATCTGGATTTTAGGTGTCGGAGTTTCAAAAGAGTTAATCTCCAAAAATATACCCCATAACCTATTTTTTTTTAAATGAAAGATAAACAGGTAAACTTAAAAAAGTATGAGTTGTTTTTTTTCTATTGTTTTATTTTTTTCAAAAAAACATTTCAAAAAAAATTTAAAAAATAACTCCATACTAGTTTTTCAATTACAAAATAACATCTGTGAACAACTTGAGCCAATCCCATTGAAAATGTCTGACATTACTATTTTGAAGAGAGATAAAAGCGAAATTTTGAATAAAGGATTTTTAGTATTCGGAAAACTTATTTTATTATTATGCAATTAGGTCAGTATGAGAACTTCTGACATATCAGTTAGCAAGCCTTTGAATATATAATTAATGTCACTTATTCCGTTTGGATTTAGCACTATACTTTTCGAGATATGATTTTTTAAAGGAATAATTTTACATATGGCCGCTTGAAAACAATAAATACCTAGTATATTTCACAGCTTGGAAAACAAACAACAGACCAATAATTCATGGCAAACCGGTTGACACGTCGCATTTGATTTTGCTATACTTTGGAACGGAAAGTCGCTATTTGGTGGGAAAAAAGCCATTTGGAGCACTTTGCTTCTTTGCTCTTATTAAAAAAACATAAAGATAGTAACTAGTCTTGTATGTTTTCGGTGCAGATCTTCCCTTAAGAATAATAATACACGGAGCGTTCCGACCCCCCCCCCCCCCCCCGCTCAATTTTGGAAACAACTAAGCAGATTGTAAAACCATATTAATTACGTTTGAATAAATTAATTTAGTGGAGGTGAATTATTGAGCTTCAGAATCCCACTCCGCCATAGGTTTCAACAGAGCCATAATTAGAATTGGAATCATGACCAGAAGCAGAGTACCTTCTTAGAACATCGTATCAACAAGATTTAGTGCTTCACCATTGTCCGGGGAGGAGGGTGTGCCGGGATGCATTGGGGGGTGTTTACCAATATTCTAAATGCCTGAGGTAGCCTCTAGGCGGGAGGGAAAGCATTCGTCAAGCTTATTTTAGTATAGGCGTGTTAAAATATCTGCATAACTATAGCAAAACGGGCGTCTCTGCAGGCGATATTACTTCCCAAATTAAACTATTCATCAAGAAATTCCTTCATGCATTAACCTTTATCTCTATGAAAAGCTCGCCACAATTAAAATAAACTTCCATATGGTATGGATACGCACTATAATAGGGTATTTCAAAGAGGTTCTATATCGAGAAGAGGCAAAACGTTACTAATCTTTAGACATTCCCCGTCTCGCATGTTTTGCCGACCACAAACAAAAAACATAGGTACCAACAATAGAAGCATGGCTGCCTCCGCTTCTTCCATAATACTGTGGGTGCCGCTTTGCATATACATTCTAATCGGGTCGTGATACAAATAATGTATGTTTTAGAGGAGGCCCAGGTTAATCTAGTGTACCAGATCATTGTGCTCAGATACTCGTTTTTCTCATAATGCAATGCGGCGCTTAGGTGAAAAGATGGTATTCATTAGAGGCGTTTATTTAAATCAAGACGACGATGTGTCATTTCATTCCGCGTTGTGTGGCCAGGGGTAGGACCAAATTTTACCACCAATAGCACCCAACATCCACCAACTGATATTTTGACGGATTTTCGTATCGAATTGGAACTTATGTGTGTAACAGCACCACACCTGATAATTATTCCGTGCAATATCAAAATGATCAGCGCCCACACTGCGACTGGTTGTGAATGCGTTTCACCCCCTTGGGTATTTCAGGCATTAACTTGCTCACAATAACATGATAAACATAAGTCCCTGCGGCTCATTGAATTTTCACCTCCGCAAGAATGGTACTGGGTCACATCTCAGATGAATCGAGTTATAAGCTCGATCCAAACAA
>JAMKCH010037987.1:0-67590 GCA_023653785.1 Ophioderma brevispina | reverse complement strand
AATATCATCCATAATATTAGGGTTTAGATAAACTTCGAACAACTCGTTATACACTAGCGCGAATTTTAAATAACACATGGACAGAGCAGATGTTTTTATTATTCATTTGTATGTTTGTTCTTATTTACAAACATAGGGCATACATAAAAGTACAATCATACAATTACACAAATCCCCCTCCCCAAAACAAGTTATCACCGTAAAAGCATTCCGAAATCTTAAAAAAAGAACTTCAACAAAAAGGTTACACGATAATCACCCTCTGAAATACGCCCACACAAGACCTCCCTCCTTCCTCATGCCATCCAACAACGAGCTCCCGCAACCCTCACAACCCCATTAACCTTTATCGCCCAAACAACCCAACCCTCCAGAATCCACTCCTCTACACCAATGTCCAGGCGCTTATCACCGCAATGAGTATTCTTGATAACTTCATTTTGCCTGTTCGCACAAAAAAAACTTGTTGCAATAGTATTGTACAATCAGATAATCGTATGTGCAAGATTACATATGAGTATATACAATAACTGCTATCGTTCTTGATACAAATATCAAAATAGCAGTAATCAACTGTGCATTTTAGTACCAGCGCAAATTTGACGTTTGGATGATTTCAAATAAACATGGAATCCATTTAATGTCAACTATCCGTCGGCTTTATAATGCACATCACTTTGTGCTTACCTCATATGGGAAAAAAAATCAATTGTTCAAACTTTCTCATTTTCAAAATAGATTACTTTCCAAAAATACCCAACTTAAAAAGAGCTTTTAAAATTAGTGTTTTCATTAGTGACCCACACAAAATGATGAAGAGCATTTAAGTCTTGACTTGGAATGTGTTTCTATATCAGCGCTATTCTTAGTTTTCTTAAAATAGGCATCAAAATTGCACTCAAAACCGCCTTAATGCAACCCGTTAACTAAATACACCGTAGTTTATATCAACAATGAACACTCACACATTCCACGGCTGGTAAATGTACATTTTCTTTGACTGAGTACTTGCAATCCATTACAAATTACCTGGCAACACTGTCTACACACAAGTAATATCGTAGTTTATTTTTGATGATATGAAAGCTTTCTGCTACATTTTAAAATATGAAAACACTGTTGCTGGGACACTGAGAAGTTGATCTCAAACGGTGCTTCAGCTTATTGACATTCTTTTACATTTTGACAATGGGGCATCTCAT
This sequence comes from Ophioderma brevispina, assembly GCA_023653785.1. NCBI lineage: Eukaryota > Metazoa > Echinodermata > Ophiuroidea > Amphilepidida > Ophiodermatidae > Ophioderma > Ophioderma brevispina. The sequence goes on along the minus strand of JAMKCH010037987.1, from coordinate 66,388 downwards.
TGGAAGAAAGGCTTATATTTGAAGTCTCCTAAGAGATAGAGTAGAAAAAGTGCTGCTTAATATAACGTAAATTGTGGATCACCATCAAAGATGGATATCATATAAGTAATACAAGGGATCAAGAGAGGTCATATAGGGGTCAAAATGTTTTGGAAATGTTGCAATGGTTTCATTACAAGGTATACAACATGACTATTTTTTTAATTCGTACCATTTCAAAGTTCTCCGTACACCTTGATTCATATGCGTCTCTACATCTGGTAGAAATAGGTTGTTTCTACTTAGCGCATGCCCTAAGGAAGGGGGGGGGGGCAATTTTGACAAAAGTAAACCTTTTGCAAATTTGTCGATACAAAAGATAAAGAAATATTTTCTTGCTCTGTAGCAGTATTTTTGAGACCTTTGTTTGAGACCTTTGTGATTTTTTGAGGTTACGAATCTCTTTACTTACGGCATGCGGTTGACCAATTGTCACCTTATCACAGGTCCTACAGGCTTAAAAGTGGATGACCCGACTATGTTCGATTTTTCGTATGATGTTTTCTCCCTCACATGAAAGCACCAAAACATCTGATTTACAGATTTTCAGTTCAATCAGTCCCAGCGTTCGGATAGTAGAAACAAAAAAATGTGCTATATTGGCCCATATGATAGCGTGTAATAATAATAAAAAAGTCCTGGGCCTGAAATTTCACTGGAGAAATGAGAAAAACAAGATCGATCTCTCTTTTGGTGGAGTAAAGTGAAGGGACGAGGCTGTCGATTGGGTCACCACCTTTAATTAGAATTTTCCTGTGTTGTGTTCATTTGCTTTCAGTTAAAGTATACACTTTAATATATACTATGGATCTTTAAAAAATGGCAGTTTCAGCTTTTCGAATTTTCTTTAAAAATAGATATGCATGTTTAGTAATCTTTTGTGCCACTCCCTGAAAATCGATTTTTCTCTATCTGAAATATAAATAGACGATTATTTGACTTCACAAGGATGTCGCCCAGTGATGTTCGCTTTACGATGATTGCTTTTTGGAAAAAAAGCATGCATTTTACTTCACAATACACTTTCAAGTCATTGATTACTTAATAACCTACAATCTCTGGAATGCCAAGAACTTGTAATTTATTTAGAGTAATTATATTTAATCGAAGCATGTTTTTACCTCGAAACCTATTACGAGTATGTTCGTATGCAAATTAGCTCTTATTTATAGAGTAATATGAAATGGTGTAATAATTATCACTATTTCAATTCCCCAGTCAAAACACTCATCTGGCATAATTTGACAGCATGGCCAATGTACGGTTTGAAATCAATATTATATATGTCTCCATTGATTGACTTCGGAACATATATTTGACCATATGTATTGAAGACGCGTGAAAAAGTGTTGGGCTGTGGTATTTTCAAAACCATTCCATTAGTAAATTTCACGTTATACCATAACAACACTGTTTTCAAAAAAATATGTCTAACCTTATCCTGAGAACAGAATTTAAAACTGCATATAGTAGGGTGTAGGGTAGTCACGCATTGATAATTACACTTGACAGATATTACACAAGACAGGATAAAAGGTGCTATCTCCCACTCAGACCACCAATGTTGATTATTATACAAAATGATTTTTTTGTTATACTAGATTCTGCTGCTGTCTGGACTAGCTCTCATTTATGTGAAGGTATTGAAAGAGCATCGGAGTGGCTAATATTTTCCCAAGCAAGTTCTGTTGTACGGTTCGGTACAAGCAATGATTACAATTACTGTAACCCCTTTGTTAACCATTCGAAATGATAGTCGCTGTCAAATGACCTTGACACGTTGATGGAATGGAGTAGAACATTATGTTGTAGAGAATGCAAGCTTTCCACTGTTGCAATTAGCACGTCTTTACTATACTCAATCTCAACCTAAGCCTAGTCCTAGGTCAGTGGTTTTTGAGACGGGTCTAAAAAAAAAACATTAGGGAAGATACCAGAGTTATTAAAAGTAAATTCCAAAAATAACGGACGTTTAGAAAACATATTTTCTATTTGTTATCATTTTACTTCTGCCAATATCTCAGCTTGATTATTACCGATGTTTGCCTCAGTGCATCGAAGCTAGTCAAATATATTGTACCTCTGTGCAATTGGAAGTTTAATGGGTGCGTTAAAGTATCGGGGATGGAATAGAAATCCAGTTGGCATTACGTCACGATAGACAGTCAGGTTTGAGGAACTTCACTTTTGTTGTCATTGACAGTTTTAAGTTGCCAAGTTCTGATATAACAGCCGTTATCTCATTCCATATTTATGTTTTTTCCCTTAGATATCATATGTAAGAAAGTAGCAAATAGTGAGTGTATTTTTTGGTCAAAGTCTGAGCTGAGAATCTGTCCGTATTAATAGTATTAATGACTAAACAGATAATGTTTGTGAATTTCTGAAAGACATGTAACAAATAGCAAGTACTGTGTTTATTTAAGCCTACTTGAAAACACCGTGTTGGTAAAGATGACATTTCCAATATAAATAAAATGCAAATACAACCTTTAGGAATATTACGCTTCTAAAAAAATGCTGGTCGACAAATTCAAATGATATTGCTGTATCGTCTGATATTCCAATAATACGAATAAAGACAATTTCTAAAAGAGGCAGTTTTTAAGTTTATGATGAAAGCTGAAAATTATGGTTACTTTATAGCTAAAATATTTATTAAAATAAAAATAAAACAAAATATAATTCAATACTTGAAATCATTACGGCACCAATGTCAAGTGCACGTGTACTACGTGGGTGTGTGTGAGCAATGAAGCAGTGTTTATTTAAAGATAATGCATAGTTCAGATTTATCAAAGGCAAAGGTGTGTTCCTTTTGATAAAATAAATCTCAGACTGTTTGGATAAACACTATTCTTAAAAGGAAAATTAAGAAACTGATTACAAGTATTACTTAAAGTAGGAAATATAGCCATTGTGAAATGATTTATTTATTATTATTAATCTAATGGCCCTACCAGTATTCTTTATCTATCTATAAACGTAAGAAATTGGAAGAGGTGGTAAGGACGTATGATACTAAATCACAAACAAAATAAATGCTGCTTAGAGGGATTCCAATCCATATCCCTTAAATCCCTATATGTAATTTTTTGCCACTTTTCAACAATCAACAAACTCCTGCCTTGTATTTAGTGGGAAATTGCTCCTAGATCTAACAAGACAAATAACGCTACCTCCCTTTTTTGCGGCGATGGTCAGGTTGGTAGTCATTTTCTCAAGGGATGGAAGGGATACAGAGAGAGATATATAAATATAGAAATAAATATCAATGTAGGATATATAAATATGAACATACACTTTTAAGGAAGTAAGTGACGCAAGGAATCTATGATGACGGAATTTTTGGTATATACGTTTGAAGAACGTGAAAAAAGGGCGATATATTGCTATTTGTTTGCATTTTGTCTTTATATGAAAAAGAGATAATGTTAACTTTATGATTTTTTCACATCCTGAAACAAATTTCCCTGGGTATTTTTTCATTAAGAAATATAGGGCACCTTAAGCTGACATATACATACACACAAACCCACACAAACATACACGGTATTGCTGGGTTTAATTGTGAATTGGGTCAGTTCGTTCAATGGTATGATAAAGTGACAAAAATGTCATAATACGGGATACATGTTAACATTTGGTTGGTTTCTTGCACTGTCAGGTTTCTTTTCTTTTTCTTGGTGCATCATTCATTCTGGAATGTCTTTGGAATCTTATTCCAAAACTTGTGAAGTAGTCCAGGCTCGGATGTCCGTCAAGAAAAATGTATTTAGGTATCATAGCTTCTCTAAGATTCATTAAGAAGATGAAGCAAGTGATTGTCAAAGATTATATTTACAAGATGCCCTATGCGCCCCAGCTACGCAAACCTATTTATGTGCTATAAATTTGAGACGAAGAGTTTATAAAAACACACTCTGAAAGATCAAAGATCAATGTGACCAAGGGAATGACCAGCAACGTTTTGTTTTAAGTGCAAACACCAACCGAAGGATTTCTGTGCGTTGGAACATATTTTCAAGGACTGTCCAACTCGGTTACATCACACGACTATTCTTTACAGGTCCTGAAAACATCAAACCGAGTAGCTGGCGGTTACTGTCAAATAATTAGATTAAATTGATTATTAACCACAAGTTTGCTGTTATAAATATGATAATAGAGGTGTGTGGTCGCCATCTCCTCAGGGAGGTATAGTGTCAAATCAAAAATTCGCATTTAACTTTTTGAAAATCGATTTTCTTTAATGTCAAGCTAATCAAGCCATTAACAGCAGTTATCCATGAGGTAACGCTGAATTTATATCCACATAGCGGTTTACCTTCGGGTTGAAGCTCTGAAAATCATGAGTTGAAACTACATTTTCAGGAAGAGCATTCCATATGCTGTCGGCATTATATGTGTATGTACGTGTGTGTATGTGTCTATGTATGTATGTATGTATGTATGTATGTATGTATGTATGTATGTATGTATGTATGTATGTATGTATGCATGTATGCGTGTATGTGTGTCTGTATGTGTGTAGACTGTGTACTTACTAGAGATACGTTGTGGGGTTATATATTAGTAGAAATGAGTATTATATATATATATATATGTATTTATATCTATTATCTACTTACCTATCTATTTGCTACCTATCTATGTATCTATACATATATAAACGAATGACATTGATAACAGAGAACCTAATGAAAAGACGCACACCTTCTCAATTCAGGTATATTTAATCGATTAAGAGTTATTAAATTTTAGTTTATCGATTTGCAAACATGCTATTTTCCCCAGCAATTAGTTTGACTAAAAGGACAGCGAGATGGAAACTATTTTAGAGGCACGTGAATATGAAAAGAAATCGTATTTAATAAGTCATCTTAAATGGTATTACAATTAATACTGTCCTAATTCACTCAATCATATTGAAAACACGCGTCTGACATAATTTGACAGAATGGCCAATGTTTCATTTGAAATCAATATCATATACGTCTTTATTGATTGGTTTCGGTACACATATTTGTCCATGTAATTAAGGACACGTATGAAAAAGGTTGTAGATTCTACTGTGGTATTCACACCGAATTAATGAAAACATATTGAGTGTAAATCCAAAGCTGTATTACAAACAGGTATATCTGGTTACACTTTAACCTGCTAAAAACTTTCTGTGAAAATTATTATCGCAAATATAACTACCGCCTGTCTCAGGATGATTGGTAACCATTCATTGTTTCAATCAAATCAATGCAATTCCAAAATACAAGAAGGAACAAGAAGCATGAAATTAAATATAAAATATAAAATAAATATTTAATATAAACTATACATAATATTAGCATTACAAAAATTTGATATCCATATAATTTAGTGGTTAGTTTGGTATTGTGAGAATATAGGCTACCAATAGCTCTAAGAGTGTTAATTGTTCATATCTATATAGAGTTATATTCCTTCACAAAATTGGCCCTTGAACGTTTTACGTATGTGTGTTTTGATTATCAACAAACCTTACCAAATATAAAAAAGAAAGGCAGGTTTTTACTTGCCAAATAATAATTTAATAACCAAACAATTTACATTGATTAGAATTGGTCAAGTTGGCAATAGCTACAAGCAATTTTGTGACGACAGGTTAATCAAGAAACAACTTGATGTGTTAAGTCAAGGTGATGAATCGTTAATTTGCTCAGGTGTTTCGGAAATAGCCTCAGTTTGGCCAAGCTGTATATCAGTATGAAGTTAGATATCGGCCGTTTACGTGAAATGAGAAGGGCAAGGTTACTTACAGCGGTCAGTTTTATTGGAAGATATTGGGAGATATACAGTAGATATTATGCAGACAACATTTGAGTTAGTAGTCAGTTAGTATGTTTGTATCAATAAAAAGGCTGTTACCGAAAGAAAATATTACAGGAAGAATAAGGAATAGAAAGCTAGGGAAAATGGTTTTGGACCATCTGATAGTATCCATTAAATGCGTATACAAGCTAAGATTGATTTTTTATAATGGTTGATTTTCCGTGTGGGTAATGATTAATCCCTTTTTTCACATCGATGTGGATTTTGCGGCCGAGAAAATGGTAAACGCTTAACCAGATTTGAATCCAATCTTTTTACGTTGTACGGTGGTTGAGTTGCGTTCCGGTTTTTTTCTAGATGGACATTTTCCAAGTGTGTTAGGCAAAGCATTAACTAGACAAGCAAGCTCTCAGAATATGGAATTATCAATGGTGCTATTCTGTGGACAAAACAAAACATCTGATAGGGAACGTCCATTTCTAGATGATTGATTGCAAATAATTGTCAGGAAGTGGAAGGTTTGCCATTTAAAGTTCAAACTCTTGATCTGATGCTAATTTTCACAATATCCCAATGGGCAAAACGGTAGATACGAATGCCTGCTTATCTTTCAAGGTGGAAACATGTTATCAAAAGAGTTGTGCCTCTACCCGCACGAACTCAGTGCGCGAAAGGGCCAAAGATGATCCTTTTAGAAATACCATATGGCGATAGCTATGAAAATGAATTCATGGTTTGTGACTTTAGGAAAACAAATGTTGGAGATCAATTTCCATACTTTCCCATTTCAAGAAAATATTCCCAACTATATTTTGCTCTTTGCTTGTTATGTTTTAAAGGAACGCAAATGGTTTCCCTACTCGCTGTTTTAAAGGCAAAACTTTTTTCTACTTATATAGCATATACTTAATACAGAATATGGTTTACAATTTTTCATCCATTTGTAATATTTGTAGGGGAAAATATAAGATTTGAGACTATTTTGAAAAGAATCTGAACATTTTAAAACATATCTCCTTAGTTTGACCTTGAACCGTTTTACCCTGTCTTTAATCCTTATGATGTGACAAAAATTATGAAAAAGATTTTAGTACAATTTATTCTACTTTAGTTTTCCACTTGTTAAAATCTTCATCACCTAGACAGATGGCATCCTTAAAATGTAAAGTACATTTTCAGATAAATATTGAAGTGAAAAAAGATAGTATCACTTGACTACATATTTTGACACAAGGACATAGACTCTAATAAAATACTCTAGTACCTGATTGCTATTTGATTTCTGTAGAGTATTTCTGTTGTGTTATATGGGTTTTACGAAAAGCCAATCTGGTCCATAGCCGAACTACTAAATTTCTATTAAATTATATACAACTCCGGAAATTAAAAAAAATAGTTATCGCATTCCTGTGCCAATTTATTTGATCCATGCAGAGATAAAACTTACTTCGTTATTCTATAACACAATAATGTTTTGCTACAGTATTCAACCTCTTATAATTCATTTGTTTTTTCATAACAATATTAAATTAAAGAGCAAGCGCCTCCTCGTACATATATAAATATTAATAATGGCTTATACAAAGAAATAGAGGTGGCACAAAAAGTATCTCCGCATGTTTTTCGATCAGTATTGTGCCAATGTCCGATCATTTGGAAAGTTTTTTTTCGAAATATACAATAGTGTTGCCGTAGCCTGATTGCAATATTGATTATGGTCCGCGTCTGCACTGCAATGTCCATCCAAAAACCTGGATCGAAAATGATTTGGACTAACCTAACTCAAAACTGGGAATGACGTACTTTCATGTTTCATTCTCAAACATTTCTAAGAAAACATGGACCCGGAATGTTTCTAAGGTCTCCATGGCGACCAGGATCCACTAAATTAGCATATTCATTATGTCATTGAAAAATGAAAGCAAAAGTTAGAAAAACAAACCAAGATTCATATTTTATTTTAATACGACCATTTCTTTATTTAAATTCTTTTTAAAATCACAATTGTACGATGTATGACATAGCCTACTGAGATGTGATAATAATGTACATGTAAATTTGTTTTGTTACATGGACTGTTTCAAAGGTATTCTGACATCTCTTTCCCCAGAACCTTGAAATATTGGACCTCCTAACGCATGACGCGCCTTACGCATTGGCTTGTCAAAAGGGATTGCTTTTCAAGAGTAATTTTCAAGAGACCCAACCGAAAAAGATTGAAAATGGCTTAATATGTCATTCCTTCTACATACAGTTTCATTAGGGGAATTTCATTTTGTACGATAGCTTTAAAAATTATAAGGCTTTTTTCAGATTACACTTTCTTTGCCCTGAAGTTATTGGTTATATATCTAACCATGTTAAAACAATAGCACATTTAATATCCGTTTTATCATTAGAAGAGTCTTCGTGCATGCCACTTAGTGCGCTCACAGCATAGCTTCTAGTTAGGGTATCCATACTTCACATGCCACTCTACGAGAGACTTACGAGGTATGAGAGAAATATTTACTAGCTGTCGCTTAAACGCGCAATCTATATAGGTCAAACCCTTTTCATTTCTTACGGAAATTTGAACTTGGTGGATACTTGATGAATCGCCCAAGAGAAGGGTCACTATACCCACTTAATGTTGATTTGTGTTTTCTGAATATTAAGGACCACGACAATGTGAAGAGATTTTAAGGCAGATGAATAAGTTTACGGTATTGTTGCGACCGGAGTGAAGTAATCATAGTCCGGCAAGTATCATAGTCCGGGCTCCATAGACGACAACGGAATAAAGCGTGAAACTAATGTTGCGTGAAGAGTCAAATGAATCGATTGCCCTATTGTTCACCATTGCTCCCGGACTGTGAGCCGGAGGACTATAGCTCCTGCCACACCGGCTACTAGGATCTTATTTTTCTTTCCCCCTGTTCCGCAGAATTCATTTAGTTTATAGTGCAGAGTATTATTAACTAAAATCGCAATTCAAACGTACCGCTATGTATGAGGTTTAGCCACGCCTTGGAAAAGTACAATATGGGGATGCCGATTGAAAGATAATTTTAACAAAATTGATTAAAATTAAGTATCTATTATAATTTGTAACAAATAGTCGAATTGATAATTGCTGCTAATGGTATTACACATATCAAGTAGCAAATCTCGAGTTTAATGTGTGTATGAATTTGTATTTTAATTCGCGTCACGACTGCTTCTTTTTTTAAGCCGTGATAGTTTTATGGCTGATATCCATTGGCCTTTAAAGCCACAAAAGCTATTTCGTAGAGTAGGTCATGTAACTGACACCTCACGGTATTGTTCTATGCCTATGGATGGGGTGTAGTGCCCTTGTTTCATAACTGTATGCGATTTGGAGCCCCTACAATGAACATATAATCAAATAAAGGTTGTAATTATCTACACAAAACTATGTACATGTGAATGATTAAAAGTATGGCTGGTCATTCGGTGCCTATTCACTAGATTTCCTAAGCACGAAGTCTTAAAATTAGCATGCTTTAAACCATTTCCACATGACGTGCTCGAAGTGCTACTATACCATCTGTTTATTTGTTATTCTTTGTCCTTTTCTTTATCTTCCATCTTTTTGGATATAACAAAAAACAACATCGCACATGCTTCCTGTGTGCAGGTGTACAGAGTTGTTTGTGTATGAATTAAAACAGTTGAAAGAGCGTTGAAAGCGAGAACAAACAAACGCATCTCGTTGTCCGAATTACCGTGTTCACAAATGTCGTAGTGACAACGCATAGCTGGCAGTGTAAAAAGATTATGTAAACCCTCTTTGCTTTGTCTCCCCAGTCAACGAACGCCAATGGCCTAGGTTCAATTACGGAAGGAAATTGTAACGGAAGGCCCGTGACGTCTCAGGGGGTGATGCTATGTCCGAACCTCAGGGCAGGAAAACTAAGGGTTGGATATCCTTCTTGAATAGCAGGCTAACCGTCGGGAGTTTCACACAATTAAATTTGAGATGCACGTGCACGACCAATACAGTTCCTTATATTGGTTCTTGCAATTCAAGGTACTTCGTTTTGTGGTGCGTTCTAATACGTTACAAGAATATCGTAGTATTGCAAAATATATGTAAGTTTTATTAAAATGTATTTTCTAAACCCAAATTACACGAGATAAACCGAAAAGACAAATTGCTCCCGTCCTTAAACGTACTTTATTATAGAAGTTAATCATGCTCTTTGAATCCGCTGGGATTTAGCAAGCCAAGGATCGATACGTACCAAGGAACGGCGTGGTACACGCATTCCTCTATAAGGTAGATGATTTCCATAAGCAAAACACACAATAGTGCACGTATTTCATTTTGTATGAATTCAGATGATACGTCACCGTTTGAATTAAAACCTCCAGATGCATACGATTACTTATGAACCGATTCTTCAACTTCACATCTCTATCACAAAAATCAATGTCAAGTATGAACGAAAAAAAAAAAAAATACCGGAATAAACCACACAAACCGCGTGACTTATCCCGTTAAGGTTTATGAATTCATAGATGTGTCAGAAAAAAGCAAGGGGGTCACCTTAAAGGTGCGTGTTCCGATCGTCTTTGGGACCCCCTGATTTACCCGGAAGTAGTATCGATTTTGATATCAGATGAAAGACCGTATTTTTCTCATTATCGTCCTGAAATTTGAGCCCTCAAATCCATTTCATTCCCATGATATAAACAAAAAACCGCCGTTTTAGTGGTTAACCATCAATATTAGCACAGTATTGAATAGGGCTTTGCAACATGCATTATTGCGTCTATCATCAAAACCGCAAGTTTGTTTCCCACGGTACTTGATGGGATGTATGTGCAAATGCCAGGCTCTCATATCAAGTAGAGAACATAATACACATAAATCGGAACAAGCACCTTTAAGGAAACATCCGGAAAAAAAATACAGTGAGCCTTTTTGAAAACTTCAACAAAATTAAATCGATCAGATTCGTATCATTCTAATCGTCCCTGAATGTAAGGACCATACAGAAAAATCTAAAATATGAAGGCAATTTCTTTCACAAACATATTGAAATCTATTTGATTTAAAGCCAGGAACATTGCTTTTTTTCTAATGATAAGAGTTGCAAGCAAATTCCGCATAAGACAGGATGGTGATTATAGCCTGAGAAATTATACGGCTTACGGTCGCGACCAGCACAGTACCAGGCAGCGCTTGACTCCGCCTCCCATTAACTTGACAAGAGAAGTGGAAACTTCATGACGAATTTACATCAAAACATTAGCCAACTATGGCTTTCTTCTCTAAACGCAGAGCATATTTTGCTGTTGGTATGTGTAGTCTAAATAGGAATATGCTTTAGCTGATTCAAATTTCATGTTTACGATGTTAACATTTCAATTTCAGATATAATGACCCTTCATTGTAGAGATTGCCGGTGTTTTGGATTAGCAACAATCTTTGAGGTTGACGTGATCTATAATATGCATCCCTTGGGTTGCACCTGGACAACATTCCATATGTTCAGGTGCGTGTACTGTTTGCTCATCAAAGATGACGTTGATCCGAAACACGGGCACTCTCTATTGCATTTGTTTTCACGTGAAGATATTAATTATGTAATTCATATGTTAAAAACTTAGGCATTTTGCTGCATTGCAAAACAATGATCCTCAATGTAACTCAATATGAAAAAGCGCATTATGATAGCTAATCCAGTTAATAAGGTATGGGATAGTAGTTACAATTGCCACTTATTTAGGGACGGTTTCAAAACTCACCCGCTAAATGAACTGCGGTTTGTGGTGGTTGAACCGTTATATATTGTAAAGAACAATAGAACAGCTCCAACTGCAAAGAACTGGGAGTAACTGGCGAGCACACACAGGCCTTCTTGCTTATATTACCGTGAATATCAAGAAGATTTTGTTTCATAAATAATACTGTGCAAATAGTACTTTAGTGGATTAAAATGCAATAATATGTAATGTTGAAAAGTGTTCCATCTGTTCCCCCTTTAAAATTATATCGGCAACACGTTTTATTAACGACCTAACACTAACAAAAACTCTAACCCTAACGCCAAAAATAAAAAAGAAATTGATACATGTTGAACTGCGAATGGAGTACAAATGGAACGCTTGACTCAATGTCATTTGACGCAACAATTGCAACCAATAAACTGTTAGAATGCATATATAAATTAAAGAGACATGAGGGGATTTCCAGAAAGAAGCGCCCCAATTTTTCTCGAACCTTGGTTTTTTACATATTTGGAATGCTTACCAATGTATTAGATCACACCCGAAATGAATAGCCGAATCCCCGTCGTTTGTATAAGATTATGATTTAGTAGTTTCTGTCGTGCACGACAGAAAGTCAAAGCATGGTTTTCTATTGGGAACGATTACGATAGCAGGCAAGTTCAAAACAATGTTTGCAGTTTTCTTTTGCACCTGTTTGTCAAATAAACCTTCCAAATGTTCTTGGTAGGTGGTCTACAACCGATCCAGTGATTTTTGAGAGAAATTCATATCTTAAAAAATCTCCTCCTGTCACTTTAACCTTTTAAAAATATTTTTCAAACATAAATTCGGAGGTGCGCCTTCTGGCGATATGAAATGCCACTTCCACAGGAGTAAAGTCAATCGAAAAAGAGTAAAACTCTACTCTTTTGAGACTCACCAGGGTGAAAGCTCTTTTTATCAGTAATCACTTTAAAAGAGTGTAATTTGGTATATCGCCAAATACTTAATTTCGGCGTTCCGTCCTGCAGTGAGAATGTATGCCTCTCATACACTTTGTTCATTTACAACCAGAGGAGTAAAACAAACAGCAATTATTAAGGCCTCTGTGGGCCCTCTTGTGTATGCGTGGCGTGAAAGGGGTCTTTCTCTACTCCGTTTACAAAAGTTGGACGTAGTATTTTTTACACGGGCGCAGTAATGGTAAGTATAGCAATATCTCGACGGACTTTTGAGAACGGCGGATAAACTTTTGGAAACTGAGCGCTTGCTACAAACAAATGAATAAACATCTTATACGCAAACTAAAATTGCAGCTACTCTTTGAGATTTTTACGTAATGTATGTAATTGCTTTCACAGCATGATATTCAAAGTTCTGTCCTAATTTCACGTACAAGTTATATACGCTGACCTTTAATTAGTATACTGTACAATGAAACGGAAAATGTTGTTGATATCATCTGTAGTAAATTCATATTCACTTATTGTAGTATGAAAAGATCTGTTGATTAAGCAAGGCAATGATCATTTGACCTTCAGTCATAGACACGCGTATATTAATGCCTACAAGGATTTAATGTAAAAACCGTGATGAAAGGTCGATAATGTAGAAGATATTGCATATTTAATTGGCATATACAGGCTTAAAATCGAATTATGTTGTACACTTATTTGTACATAACTTATGCATTATAATATATATGTCTGCATGTGGAACAACAGACATACATTTTGTTTTGCATTAAAGCAATAACAGCACATTTTTTGAAGAGCGCCCCAAATATTCCAAATATTTAGACATTTTTGCATAGTTGCATTGGTAATTGGTTATTAAACTATACCCGTGAATGGTACAGCTCGAATTTTCTATGTGTCGTAAAAGAAGGAATTTTGTAATTAGAATAATTAATATCCGAGATCTCTGATAATAATTCAACGGTTGCTGGAACCGTCCTTCCAATATGAAATAGTCGGGAAATTGCGCCATGTACACACACTGGCCAAAAGTATTGCAACATTCAGAAAACGAAATTCATAATCACCAATTGATTTCAAATTATACCATGGATTCTTGACCACTCAATACGTATTTAAATTCCAAAGTTGTGTTTTTCATACAGATGGTATTCCCAAAATCCAAGAGAGTAAAAAAAGAAGTTTGATTTGATTGTCACGTTCCCTAAATATGGCGTATAAAAGGAACAGCAAAAGATAACTTGTCGATTGCACTCCAGAAGGAATACAAACACATACACAAAAGATATGGCTTCAAAACAGCCACTTAATGGATTATACGGGTTCATTAGGGTTTACTTAAAATTTTTATGGGTGAAATTCATGGTGGTTGTGTGGACCGGAAGCGAGATAAAGTCAATGGAAGACAGTAGTCTTCGAAATATTCGAGAAATCCGAGACAACCGAACGCAATTCTAATGATAACTCACGTGATTTACGTAAATCATATGTAAATTACGCGTTCACATTACATGACAAAACAGCACAATGTCAACGGTGCCATTTAAAAGTTGTTTTCAGGTTATCACGTGACCTCTTTCTTGGCATTAAATTTCCCGAGTCCAACGGTGGTGAACGTGCTCCAATCTTTTATTGATATTATCTCATTTCCGGTCCATACAACCACACCAATTTCCGCCCTAAATATTTAGAGTAGACCCTGACAAACTCGTAAAGTTCATTTAACGACTATTTGGCAGCCATTTTTGACGTTCCTCTGCCTGTATTCCTTCTGGAGTACAATCGGCAAGTTATCATTAGCCAGCTTCTTTAACCCGCCATATTAAGGGATAATGAAAATCAAATTAAACGTTTGTCGCACGACTTGATTCTGGGAAACATCATCTGTTTGAAAACCCCACTTTGACAATAATGACGTAATGTGTAGTCAAGAACTCCTGATACAATTTTAAATCAATTTGTGAATATAAATTGCTTTTTCTGATTTTGAATTACTTGGCCAGTGTGTGTGTGACGGGTTCTTGTGCTCATCCATAGTTGTTTCGTCGGTTCAGGCAAGTTAAGCTAGAGGTTATTTTTTTGAGATGCCACTTTCATCATGAAAGGCCAGTTCCGCCGTTAATTACAATCGGGATCCCGATTCTAATTACAAATATTTATTTTTAGCATTGTCGTTCGCAAGGTGTAGTTTAGTAGACAATTACACAACCCCAATATGAAAATATTCAATTTGAAAATTGGAGGCGCTCTTCAAAAATGTGCTATTATTGCTTTAATCATCCTTGTGGAGACGGCAAGCCTTGGAATTGTGGGTAGTTTGTTAGATGGATGCATCATAGAGCAGTGAGTCAATCAAACTGCAGATCCAAATCAAATTACCTGGCTTTTATGAGAATAAATACTCAATTCTAACAAAATATTTTTGCAAAATGATGACTAGAAATCAATTAATAGGATTATTGGTGATTTAAATACAGTGTATCAAATTGAATAGCACCCTCCTTATCCTATCACAGCGTATTTGCCAATATTTTAGACGATTGATACCCATTACGCCTTCTGATTCTGAGGTCTCAGATGACATTTATTTCTACCCGCAGTGGCATTTGAAGCTGTTTGATTTAACTAGGACAGTCACAACCTTTGCCACGAAGCAGTTTTATCTAATTCTTCATTGATTTTACATTAAAAAAAGGAAACATGGTAGTGATGCCTCCAATTCGAACAATTGAGATACTCTATAATGTGACTAATTAGCTGAGCTTGTTCTCTGGAAATGTTGTAGCCCATAAAGGTGCAATGATATTGATCCAAAAGTGAATTCCATGAATCTTTCCTACATCTCATGCACACAACCTTTGGTGAAATCACGCGCGCAATGGAAACGCCGTTAATAGTTTGTAACAGAAACTGCCACAATGTTATGGGATGATGATGTTAAACTACTGTTGCCAATGCGGATAAATTGTCTTTTGAACATCATTTTTGAATTGCTATTTTTATAATGTTAAGATTTTAAATTTACAAATAAATACCCTAAGCAAAAACATGTAACCATCTGGCGTGGGTGTAAATTTGGATACATTGGTTAAAACATGGTTAGTTATGTACATAACCTTTGATCTGAAATGTGTTTTCAGATCTCAAGGCCCCGTAAATGATTATTGCCACTAACTGTGCTTAATATTGAAGTCTGACCTTTCATGTTAGAACACTTACACTTACCTAATTAAAATCGTCAATGGCCTGATTGGACTCAAGATAACTTTGATCTGAAATGCAAAAATTCATCACAGGGTCCCTAGCCAAAGATGTTATCCCTAATTTCGGTTGATATTGAATTCGAATTTTCAAAGTTTTTTTTTTACAATATTTACTGACTCTTCACGCTTATACATAACAACACACAAAAAAATCAACTCACAATATATCTCTTTTTAAGTCGAGGGGATAAGAGCAAGTAAAGTACTAAATAAATATTAACATGCCAGAAACAGTTATTAATAATATCAACAATCAAGAAAGATTCGCATCAGGAAGCGATTAGTCCACTCACAACATTCATTATTTTCATGCACAATCAACCGTATTTTAATAGAAAAACGCATGTGTCATTTGCGGATTGGACATACACCAATTTTCCTCATGATGACCTTTCATTTTTTCCCATTTTTATTTTTTCACATGTTTGGTCCGTAAACAAGATTATTTTTGACCAAGTATCAGCTTGGTAGGACAGACCTGAAAAAAAAAAAAACGATTTGAAAACTCATAGCGAAACCAGTAAATTTTGGGCGTAGATTATTCGATTTTATTATTATCATGTTTCGGTTCCAATATTTTCAACACTTGGACTCCTCAAAACACGATAATCAGCTAAATAGGACAGACCTGAAAAAAGGCCTGCCTCCTGGATGTCCTTTGACCTTGGTTGTGGATATGAAAATGAACAAAGAGCAGTTAGAAGTTGCAGCTTTCGAAAGAAAATATGCAAATGAGCTCATTATTATCTTGATGAATATGTAAATAAAAAACACAAACAGACACACACACAGTACATACATACATACTACCAAAGTAATCTCCATGTGCCGCCCTGCAAGCATATGACATAAAAATGTTGTGTTGATCAATAAACAAAAAAAACAATTATACAATTACAAAGTTTAGGTAATTATAGTTCCCTATTGTAGTGTACTATTTGCAAATATCCTAACCTCGCAGATCATTCTACTGAATTGAGAAAACAATTCAGTCAGTTTACCAATATATTTCGGTACTTATTTTCATTTAATGACTCATCAAAGTTTCATATGTATTTATTCATCCCAGATCTAAAACTCCTTTGTAACATTGCAAAACAATTATTTCTCTAATCATTCAATTTGTACTTAAAGGCACTATCAGTGATTTGCTAAATCAGAAAATCGAAAAAAATCATCAAAAATAAAATTTTGCATGTATGTAACAAGTACAGGTATCCTAACATACCCTGCAAGTGATAAGACCAGAAGCAACCTAATAAGGACAATATCGGGAATTTTCGTCATTGCTGTCCGTACGGACGCTTACTACAACACGTAATTTAATGGTAACCGTATCTTGGAACAAAGGCGTTTTCTTCCTTTTCTGTCAATTCGTCAATTGAAAAAGTAACTTATGAGAATTCCACAGACTTATCCTTCACTTTTAAGCTATTCCTGTAAATTTCAAATATTTTGACTCTTTCTGATAAATCACTGATAGTGTCTTTAACTGCAAGCTAAGCGTTTCAACATTATAGTCCTTTACATGCAATTTTATATTTCCCTTTAACACTTCAAAATGCACACCCAGAACAGAAAACAGAAATATGCAAAAATCAGAACATATCTTAGACAGATATAGCTGTGGGCAGTACGACTGTGAAACTGGGTCTGCTTTTCATCTCTTATTCCATTTACTGATCCAATTATTCCACTTACTGACCCAATAACTGGACATTATAATACACCTGTAAGCAAGAACATGTAATACACCATTTACGAAAATGTAATTAGTGGGTAGATGGGCTAAAAATTATGTAAGAATAGACTAGAAGCCCTTGAATTCTTTTAGGTGTAGTATTTCAAACAGATGAATGCAACTCGTATTCCGTTCAAATTTTAATTAATATTTACTCACAACGTCAAAATATGATAAAGAATGAAGCTGAACTTGAGTTTTCTACTGCTTTTGTTTAGGGCAATTATCCTCATATGGCCCCGTAATACAGAATAAAGCATAAGGCAGCTATTTGTAGATAGTTCTATAAAGTTAAACTTGAAGAGCTCCCTTATGGCTTATGGGCTCTGTCAAGGCACTGCATAGTTATGATTCATACAAGTGAGGATTTGTATCTTTGTCTGTTGCTAATCCATTCATTTATGCTATCTTTATGTTATTTTTACTCCTAGTAATATTCTTTCTTTGTAACATAAAAAGACGAACAAAATTCAAGAAAATTCTGCACGATACTACAATAAAAGGGACAGACATAAATATTGATATATATTTTCAAATACAAGGTCTATGATTTATTAAATATTCTTTGAAAGAAGGACAAAAAAGCGGAAAAGGCACGCGACAACCTGACGTGGCTTCATGGTAGGCCAACACAGGTATGATTAATACATCGACAAAAATATCATCATGATCAAAGAAAAATCGCCTACAGATAAGTTCTCTACAGCTGGTGTAAAGGTGTTCATGCTAGGTGAAGAGTAACAACAATAAATCATATCGCAATTGAATTTCAATTGATTTTACATGAAACACAGTTGCATTTTCATTTTCTATGTGGAATAGTTTAGCACAATGCGTAGTATGTCTGATTGCTTTCTTCCATTGAGTTTTTGATTAAAGCCTAATTTGTATAGAAAGCCTGGCCTTTACAAAGGCAAGCTATAAATAGATATTATATAATGTAAATTACGTAATTCCCGCATTCACGGACAATGTCATATTTCTGATAAGATTGTGTAGTCAGTCGTGTGTTATTGTCAACTTCCGTTGTTTTCCCAGATTACGATATCACGCACACACCCACACAAACACAAACTTGCAACGAATTTGCGAATTCAGAAAGACAATTTACAAGTGCATTGCAAAATTACAATTTTCTCAGTATTGGGAACATGAAAAATATATTTGTTATTGGCACTGTTTCAATAGTATCATATATATGCTAAATGATATCACATATCGTCGATATGTAGAAATAGATAACTTTCTCATCATACAGACAAATGCATGCACTGTGCGGGCCATCACATTTCAATGACACTATTAATGCATAAAAATCTTGGGTTAATGTTACAGAATAATACACCATGAAAGCCTGCTATATTGCTATTAAAGCCACAATAATACATTTTTTTCCAAAATTCAAGATGCCCATTTTGTCTCTAATTTGCTAGTGTTAGGTCATATCAACACCTATATTACTGTTCATTGTGAAAAACAGACACTTTAGCATTTTGAAACGGTCCTGAAGATGTCATTTACGGCTGTTTGTACACCTAAAAAAGTCGGATCCCGACTTTTATTAGTAAACAAAGCATAAAAAGCATCCTTTCTTGACAAATACGCCGTGTTACAATTAGGCACTTACAGAGGTATTTACTACAACAATTCCCAATACAACAGGAAAAAATGCACTTTGATGAAAAATAAAATAGGTTGCGCGGTTGGTTTACATTTTGAAAAAAAAATCGTTAATAGTGGCTTTAACACATGCTCTGTCTGCTTAACGTCCCCTCCGAAGGATGGAATATTCTCATGGCTCATTTGAACCACGAGAAGAGCCGGTGTGGCAGGAGATATAGTCCTCCGGGCTCACAGTCCGTGAACAATGGTGAACAATAGGGCAATCGATTCAGTTGACTCTTCACGCAATATTAGTTTCATGCTTTATTCCGTTGTCGTCTATGGAGCCCGGACTATGATACCTGCCGGACTCTGATTACTTTCACACCGGAATCCTAGTTTTAATCAATTTTATACAAATTAAGTCCAGAATTTAGTACTCGATTAAATCCAAACAAGTGGTCCTACGGGGGCTCGAACCAGGGACATTTAGCACCAAAGGCGAATATACTAACCAGTGGGCTACGCTCTCCCTTAAATACTCCAGACTAAAACTTTGATACCCTTTGGAGTCTTTATTTAAAGAGAGGAATTTGAACTCGCCCTGTGTTTCTGATAGTGTCATATCATCATAGTATGAAATACATTATAATTAACAAGTGGTAATAATTTTGAACAGTAATAATGTGATCATTATTTCGAATTACTACCACAAAGTATTTTCATATTAAATTCATTGATTCATTTTTAAATAGAAATCTTTAAGATTATTACTAAAATCAATTAGTCTTGAATACAATCTAAAATGATGCCAATACTCCTACAACTCTTAAAAATGACAGCGAAATATGAGATGGATGCACAGACACGTGTTAAATTATGTTCTTGGTCGCTGTTTTTCAAGAGAGACGTAAACACAAACTCACACTCGCGTTGCTCTTACACACACAAACACGCAACCCACGTTCAAAAACATACGCGAGCACACACATCTCTCTCTCTTAAATGACCAGGTAAAACCACATAATGATATTAATTTAATTAATCTTTATTTCCTATCTCTATGGCATACGAGTTCATTAAAATTTCAATCTAGACCATTATAAACGGTGAAGTACTTTTATGAGACTCTTTAAACCCGCATCCACGCTTGATCAAATAATGGAAATTCCAAGTAAAGCTCTTTACGGACAAAATATCAATATTTGGGAATTTTCGTCAATGAGGGCGCTTTGTTAATATAACATTTTCTCTTACACGTACAATGAATGCGTTGACGGAAATACCGTGCTTTGTATACCAAAGCATTTGGCAGCAAAAATACAATTAAAAAGGTCAAAACTCTTTAATGTTGTTTATTTGGGAATTTTCGTCGATGAGGGCGCTTCGATCGTGTGCTCAGTGTTCATATAACATTTCCTCTTACGCGTACCATGAATGCTTTGACGGAAATACTCTTCTGCGTATATAAACGCATTTGGCATGGCAGCAAAGAAACAATTAAAAAGTTAATACTCTTTAAGTGTTGTCCAGAAAAAAATATGAATTGATGCTTACTTACGCTTTTGAAAAATTTAATTTCTTCATTGTTTTTGATAGGGGTTAACGCTACGGCTGCAGCTCATAAACGGTCGATTTGGCTGAAAATTATCAGTATGAATACATTCAGCTTAAAATGGTAATATAGCTCAACAAGTAATGTATTTAAAAATATTGGAGTAAGCACCGGGACTTTGTTTTATATTACGTCATTCATAGATTCTTGTTCATTGATTGGTAAATGTGGACAACTGATTCAAAGATAAACAGTTAACATCTGCAGAAAAAAGACGATTTACGGCTCTCAAAAGAACTATTTACGGCTCTCAAAAGAACTATTTGCGGCTTCCAACAAAAAGACTATTTACGGGCTTCCAATTTTAGCACATTGTCAGCCCTGTGTAGCAGGATTATCAAAACAAATTGTCAACATGGATACACGCGAAAATGCAGTGAGTGACGGTACGGCTACAAATCAGCCAAGATTCCAGCGTTTAAGTGATCAAGAAATGACATGAAAGTGTGAACACTAAAAAGCAGAGAACAGCCTGTCCATGTTTGATGGGGTTTAGTCTGTAATTAAGTAGGGTGACGACAACACTGCAATATTGACTGCCGGCGTGGGTCATGTTGGAGGCTAGGCTAGGCTAGGCTAGGGCTAGGCTAGGCTAAATCTCAATTTTACATCATTGTTTTATAAAATCTTTTAACCAATCAATGAACAATGAATATATGAATGACGTATATAAAACAAATAATTACTGCCTTTATTCGAGCCTCCTGTTCAAAACTATGGTCCCTCGGTGACTGCAATAGTGCTATTTTGCTTCGGGGCTGCGCCCCTCAGCAAAATAGCACTATTGCAGTCACCTCGGGTCCATAGTTTTAACAAGAGTCTCTCATGTCAGTATATTTGTATACTAGTTGCTTTTATTTTACTTGTTTGTTCAGAATGGGTATAAAAATGTTGTCCTTTGGCGAAATGTATGCCTACAGGGTCCTTGCACGGAAGGTAAAATTATATTAAATGGACTTTTGTTTGTTCCCTATATCAATCCAAGCATGCATAGAATACGATATGCACCTGGTCCATTTGAATATTTCTGATATTTCTGCAGGTGATTATGTTGTATTCTCGCAAGCATGGATTGTCTGGGGACAGTCTGGTCAAGTTATCTTAATTGACCTCATGTGCAAGATCCTATAACTTAGAGATCAAATGTGTGGTTTTGGGATGTTAATTTTGTTTCTGAATTAAACATAACTATCAGAAATATAAAAATCGAAAGTTTGATTGTCGTGTTGTTGCGACAAGCATTTGTGTGTAGAACAAACATTTACCAACTCATAGGATTGACTTATATGGATAACCATAAAAATATTTTAATTGATTTTGAATTATATGAAAACGAATTTAGCCAAAGTAAATTTGTAGATGGAAGTTTATTTTACAATGTTTTTTGAGTGATGCCGATAGCTTATGTTTTCTGGGGTAGGGGAGGGACGAGGGAGGGAGGGTTATGGATACACGGCTGACGAGCCTCGTTGCTATTTTTTTACATGGAGGTATAATTATTTATAAAGGAATATTTACATGACAGTATCGATAGCATATTTGAATAGGTAAGCGGGATGTGTGGATATTTTCAAGCTTTAATGTCGGTGTTTCAGTGTTTTAATTTGTTTTTAATAACAATAATGTCTGGATCATTGATGGAAATTAAACGTACTGTAGTGATCAAGCATGGACTAAATAGAACAAGAACGCTCTAAGTATACTTCGTATGATAAAAATAAATGACGAGTCGAGAGAGATGACACATTGGCCGGAAGTAATATTTGTCAAAAAGTGATAATCGGCCTTACTCTAGATTGAGGCATTTAATATATTATGCGATGCGAGAAAAACGATATCGCAATGGTAGCTCCCTTGTCAATCACGGTGTTGACCGCGCCCGACAATACAGATCGTGATGTGTTCACAAATGCGCGAGTTTCCATTACGGCCGTGCACGTGCTTGGAAGTGGTTGTGTTACAAAGCAATGTGGCTCATCTTTGAATTAACAGTTCTCTCGCGCTCGATATACCAACTAATAGTCCTTCTGCTTACATTATACAGGCATTGATGATGGTTTTCTTACATACCGCAAGGAAAAGTCGTTGGAAAGGCTTATTTACCACAGTTGCATTCAATGCCGTCCACTTGATTATACTTATTATGGTTGTATCTCAAAATGTAGCTGTTGATACGGCGGGAAATAGTAAATCTAGTCCGGAGCCAATTACAGATTCACCGATCCCGGAAGAATGTTGCGAACCTGAAACCAGTGTATTGTCACATGGTGAAATGGAAATATGCCCCAAGCCTTCCTGTTCTGTTGATCATTGTCATGATGGACAAGAGCGAACCGATGCTAAGGATATCTATATTGGTGGACTGTTTCCACTTTCATCTACTACATCTTTCTCTAAGAATGGAAGGAGTAATCTAGAAGCTGCTTGTCTAGCATTGGAGCACATTAATCGTCAGAGGTTTATTCCAGGTTATCGCCTTCTCATGTATTACAATGATACGCAGGTAAGATATTCATTGTTAACAATACCATTTCAAATGATATGAAAATCACAGTTTAATACAGTGATCGACACAATAATATATTACACACAAGTTTTCAACATGGCAAAGAGCTATTAGATATTGCTACATAAAAGTTTTAATGTCTGGATATAAGTCGTACTCCCATACATTAAACGTTCTCACACTTTCTCTTTTACCAAACAATACCATAGTGCCATTTGCGTATTGATTATCAAAGGAAAAATATGTTATGTTAAAATAGCTGTAGGGAAAAGTAGAGATTACAATATTTGTCTAAAATTCTTATATGAAGCAAAATACACACGTGGTTTTATTTTTCAAACATTTTGAGTAAGTCTTCAAAACATGGTTTATAAGCGGCGCCTTGTTGAAGTGTTCTTGAAACTTGCAATGTGAAGTACGCGCTGTTGAACATGCGTGATGCGCACAAAAACACAACTCAGGTTAAGAGAATAAATTTGACGGGTGTAAAATCTAACGTCATAATTTTCCGGACTTAAATTTACATCATGCTTGGGTAAGGTAATATCAAAGAAACAATTCAACAACCAATCGATACGCTTGTACGGAGAGCTTGTCTTCTAAAGAGAATTGTTGAACAATGCTAAACGTTGTAAAAAGAGTTTTTTTGTTAGCACATACTGGAACCTAGTAAACTTTTTTTTATGAAATTCGTATTCCTTCTGACACCAGATTTTATAAATAAAAGTAACGATCTTAAAATATCTCTTCAAAATATGGTATTCGTAATGATACTTATATTCGATTTTTGCAACAATCCTTTTTTTCGAATCTGAAGAAGCTATTATTCTTAGAACAAGATATCCCTATTGTATAAGAAGTTTCGTTAGCAGTAATATCATATTGCATTCTCCTTGGTATTAGCTTTAACCGTAGTGAAATTCGTCTTAGTGCGAGGTATTAACCACGCTGGCTCAGAGAGGGGGTACTGCATTATACCAATGAGCTGGGAGTATTAAAGGGGCATTTCGATATCTTTATCCTCGTCCCCCAAAATACCTAGCTCTGTTAATACTAGCCTACCACTCGGTACTTTCCGCTCGAAGAGGGTTTCGTATTGGCTGCAAATGATTATCTGTAATGTATCTTTTGTTACCATAAAATGCAATGTTTGTACACCATTGGTACCTTGATTTTCGGGATGGTGAGTAACGTGTCAATTGCCTTGCTATGCAAAACATGCTTCATTTATTCAAACAATTAAATCTGATAAGTCCCACAGAAAGTAGCCTTGTAAAGATATTATTATTAGTAAATTTGGGTGGTATGAAGTTATCTGTAGCTCCTTTTTCTAATATGAATGTACTATACCGAAATTGCCTAATTACAATTCTTGATTCTTATTGTGCTTACTCATTCCGCAATGTAGCACATGGCCTACCATACATGCCTGCAAGTGCGTGATGGTATATCTAGTAGGAAAATAGTCATCAGATCTTAAAATATCTCTTCAAAATATGGTATTCGTAATGATACTTATATTCGATTTTTGCAACAATCCTTTTTTTCGAATTGAAGAAGCTATTATTCTTAGAACAAGATATCCCTATTGTATAAGAAGTTTCGTTAGCAGCAATATCATATTGCATTCTCCTTGGTATTAGCTTTGACCCTAGTGAAATTCGTCTTAGTGCGAGGTATTAACCACGCTGGCTCAGAGAGGGGGTACTGCATTATACCAATGAGCTGGGAGTATTAAAGGGGCATTTCGATATCTTTATCCTCGTCCCCCAAAATACCTAGCTCTGTTAATACTAGCCTACCACTCGGACGTTTACGCTCTAAGGATTTCGTATTGGCTGCAAATGATTATCTGTAATGTATCTTTTGTTACCATAAAATGCAATGTTTGTACACCATTGGTACCTTGATTTTCGGGATGGTGAGTAACGTGTCAATTGCCTTGCTATGCAAAACATGCTTCATTTATTCAAACAATTAAATCTGATAAGTCCCACAGAAAGTAGCCTTGTAAAGAGATATTATTATTAGTAAATTTGGGTGGTATGAAGCTGTCTGTAGCTCCTTTTTCTAATATGAATGTACTATACCGAAATTGGCTAATTACAATTCTTGAGTATTATTGTGCTTACTCATTCCGCAATGTAGCGCATGATCTAGTAGGAGAATAGTCAACAGACCTCTCCAACCTGGTACAGACAGAGGTTGTGTAACATTAATTGATTCAACTCAATGAAATGTCTACAAACTATCCGTCAGACTGGTTAGAGTTGTCCACAAAACAATTAACGAAAGGTAGTTAAAATTTACTAGATTCTGCTGCGTTCGCATTTATGTGAAGGTATCGAAAGAGCAAAGGGGCAATATTTTGTCCAAGGCCAGTTCTGTTGTACGGTTGAGAAAATTTGCAATCATTGGTTACCTATTTGAAATGATGCTGGATTACGACGACATTTGGCCCAAAATACTAAATGGTGATTGAATTACTATAGATGATGTGACCTATGAGTCACATATTACATTCATGAGCCCTCAGCTGTCTGTCGCTTAAAATCTTACAGTAGTCTCTATTGCCCCCAGACACATAAAATCTGGTCATAAATTACTTGCGGATTCTTTGTTGATCTAAGTCGGTCACAATATGCAGCGGGTAGCATCTGCAAGCATGCTAAAATATTGGTATTATTTAAATTGAAACAAGTGACAGAAAAAGTGGGTGAGTGGTTAAGTACATCTCTAGAATCTTCATAATGTTACGGGAAACAAGCTAAAGTGATTAACGTATCTCTCGAATTCTTCATGTGTAATGTGTAATCATTTTTTTAAGGAATGCGCGCGCGCTGGAGCGTTAACCAAATCTGTTATAGGGTCAAGAAATATTGTGATTAGATATTGTGTGAGTATTAAGTATCTCGTAATTTAGTCGAGATTTTGTAAAGATATTGAATAAAAATAATGATGCTCGATGAGTGTCAATTCTTTGTTCAAATGTAGAACCGGAAAATGGACCATTTATGCGATATTAGTATGATAACCCGATTTTCATTTTACATGCAACTAAAGTGTTTAGCCTTTCTCGTGGAAATATCTTAATAATATATAGGTGATCGTTATGAATGGCGGCCATTGCGTCCCGTATATCAATAGCCAAGCTTTTACAATTGGTTAATTAAAGTTCTAATCTTGACGGGTCCATAGCACAGAAGCGCTTCTACTAGCAGGTTGTTTCTAGTCACAGATATACAGATGACCTACCACGAATTCAGATTGCGCTATATGTGATATACGGTTATAATTGAGCCGTACCCTCATCACTCTGTATTTCTATGCACAGCGGTCCAGAGCTTTTACAAAATCCTCTATATTAGAGATTAAGAAGAGCAGAGACATCATTCAACTTTTCCATAAACCTATCATATCTAAGCGATTACTCTCTCAGATCTTAAAGAGGACGCAACACGCGACATCATGCCACACGTACAGCGCACATTCGCAGTACAAGTTGACGCCAATAAGGAAATATTTTATTTCTTTCCAAAAAATAATTTCGAGGTTTTATGTAATTATTGTGCGTATGTTTTAGCATAACAGAAGTATACGGGATTATAATTATTTTGAAACCGATCAAGATGAGCAGAAACTGAAACTTTTTTCATTTTGCACAGGGCAACCAAGTGCTCTGTGCTTTAAGATCATTATCAAGAATAACAATCAATATACAATGAAGAATATCAGAAAATCAAAAATGGAAAAATCACCAATTCAAAAAGCCTGAAGGAATCACGGCAAGAAACAAAAACACAAACAAAAAACAAGAATAAAACAGTAACAAGACCAGTAACTAGTAGTCACAATTAAAAATAAGCAGTCACGAATGAAGCCGAAAAAATAACAATCAACACATCAAAACTCAAACCCCATTTTTAAAAATGGGACGAAAGCTTAGCATACCTTTTAGCAATGTGATATGTCATATTCTGTTTCCCTATCATTCTTTAAAAGGTTCACATAATGGAAAAATAAGGAATCTTATTTTAAAATTTACACAAATAAAACAAATATTTTAAATTCCCCAAAAATGGGTAAGTAATAAAATCATCACCTCGGATTTCAAAAATTGGTCAAAAGAAGAAAAGCAGTGTAAACTTGCTCTTGATTTTGAGAATCTGAAAACTTGAATAGCAAGGTGTGATTGTTTTCACTTTACTAACTACAATGTCGACTTATTCTGACACATTAATACAAAAGGTTCAATCGTGGGTGTTGAAAACGGCATGCACCCAAACCAATAAAACATTAAAAAGGGAGGCAAAGTGGGTGTTGAAAACGGCATGCACCCAAACCAATAAAACATTAAAAAGGGAGGCAAAGACGAGTGTGTTTAATTTATTAAATTGAGTTAAGTAAAGAATATGTTTATATATATATTAAAACATCTCATCTGTAATGATAAATGAAAATTATGCTATGAATAATGGAATGATTAACCGATGTAGAAGAATAGTGGCTTCACCGAAGTGTTTTAAGACTTTATAAGCTGACAAATGTGGGCGGAATGATTGATTGAAACTGCAGTTTGTGTATGGCGTCTATAAACATAATGTGTGTGTGTCATGTTTAAAATAACTCATCTTTTCATCAAATAGTGTAGCAATATTTTTTGCAATAAAGCCGACCTAATTTTAAATAGGGACCGTGTATTATATTTGATCTCAAGAAATCCAAAAGAACGTACAAGAATTATATAACACCCCGGTTGTACCTTTTGTAAGGCGATATGCGATATTTCAGAAATATTAAAGATAATAAATCTCAAGTATTGAAGTATCATGTATCATGATGGACACTATATTTAACACGTGAAAAGTTGTTAAGAAGTGCAGTCCGCTGGACTATAGTATCACTATTTGGCATGCCAAGCGTATTATATAGGGATACCGAAAACTTAAATCACATATAATATTTCATCTACTTAATTAATTTGAAGCTTAGGCCATTAAGACATTAAGAGAGAAAATAGCTAATTGTCTTCTTTTGGACATACTGGCTTCTACTCTGACCAATAAAGATGATAAGAGAAGGGTCGTTGTCGCTGAGGGGAGCAATTTGCCAAATTAGGATTGTGAAATTCTATAGGGGTTGTGGCAATAAGTGGGTTCTCTGGGGAGATGGGTCGATATTGGAACAGATTAGATCGGTATGGTTTCTACAAGTGTTGCAGTTCTCTGTAATGAAATGGTCCTGACGGTTAGCGATTTTATTTTTAGAGGTAGTCTATTTCCGTTGTGAGATGAGGTCTTTATCGAATATGAATGTTTCCAAGAAATGATGGGTATCCAAAGAGCGAGTCAACTCCTAAAGTCGTTCCTTTACAATGCACAAACACACATTAATACACAAAAACTATAACGTAATAGTTAGGAAAGATTCAATGATATACAGCGAAGAATAATGTCCGAGCAAGAAGTACACTGACAATTATTTAAAAAATGCCATTTGAATAAGATCTGACAATAAGATAATAATAATGTAAGCAGATACAGAGTTCCAATTCCGATCGCAGAAAGCTCAAACTCGAAAGGATGATCAAATCGAGGATTTATTCTACTCCTATCCGTAAACAGATTACGACTTGTGTACTTACCTGAAATGCGATATTTGAAACAATCGGTGAGCACAAATTCTTTGCTCCTGTCAGCAAGATGTGTCATGTCATTTTTAGCTGGTGCATGGAAGAAATTCTTTCTCAAAGCTGAAAAAGATCAATTAGTCAAAGATATGTTATGTTTTAGTGTACGGTACTTAATGAAATTAACGTTGATTACAATATTCAAAGATGATTTGTCAAGAATTCAAATGTAACTAAATAATCTGCTTGCCTCCTTCATATGCGATATCAATAGTTGGTCAATTTTGGTAGCGTAGATGAAATAAAAGAAGAAGCATCACACAGCGATGTTTACATAGTCACTCAAGTGGATAAGGTTTTTATTACACACGTTAGTGGATAAGGGGGGGGGGCTCCACTTCAACAATAGATTCAACAATATTGATTGATTTAGAAATTAGAGGCGAAATAATGATTTCCATGCCAGCCAAAAATATTTATACCATGTTACAATCTACGGGTCAGGTCAACAATAAGTATTGGTGTAAATGTGTCTACACGTACGCTCCCCATAATGTAAATTTTATGCAAAATATATATATATATATATATATAAATATATATATATATATATATATATATATATATATATATATATAGATATATATATATAAATGCAAGTCTCTCTCTCGTTTAACTTTATTGACCAATTCTGAGTTGAATGGGTGTGCGCTATTAACCGCTGTTCTCAGAACATTACAATAAAAGACTGCTTGGAAGTTTATATTTTGCAGATACAGTAACCATTATGTCACACACATATTCAATACGATTTTAACTAGTGCTTATTCTATAAACATCCACAAACCTAATAATGTTGAATATGTAGGAATCATTACCCTTGTCATTAAGCCATTTCCAAGGAATTAAAAGCAACTTGCCGTTTAAGTAATACCATACCCAAGTTTAAAGCCAGTTGATTACGGAAATAACCAGCCCGCGCTTGACATTAAATTGACCTTTCAACGTCTCAGTGATATTTCTACCCTATGTCTTATCGAGTAGTAATATCCTGGGGCCGGGAAAGTGACATTGGTTGTCATATTATAAACGACAATTGTCAAATTTATGAACCGTTGCTAACCACTCTATTATTGATCGCAGGCGAAGTAACTCCCAAACCAAAGCGCCAGTTTTAGATCACTCTCAAATTCCAATGTGATTGAATCACTGTAATCATAAACATTGTATCGCCTCAAGAAGCAAAATTGTGAAATAAATGTTGTGCAAAAGAACTCGGAATTGTGATAACGAAATTCATTTGCGCATTGGACCGTGCTCTATATCCTGCAGATAAAAATGGAAGCGTTTTATTAGAGTAGTAGTTGTTATTGTTATATACAAGTTGCTCTACTTTATGTTGTACAATAATTTAAATAAATACAGCATATACATATATACACACAGTCAGACAATCAGCGAAGGGAGTAACAAATATTATTATCAATTTAAATAATGGTCTGACTTCAATTTTTCTCAGGCACCATGAAATTTTAATGGAATATATAAGCTTGCTGAGATTTTAATTCCCGAAATGAAGTGCCATTTACCCCAAACGTAAGGACGAAAACTTCAATAGCTGAAACAAGAATAAGGAACAAAGCACTGGAATCAAAAATAAATAAATAACAGTATTTTGATTCATTATTGATAAACAGTTTTGGCATAAGTGTGATCATTTTGGATTATAGTTTACTAATAATTTCACTCTGGTGTTTACGAGCACATTCTGTCCTGTTAACATCTGGTCATGTATTATTCAATAGGCCATGTCTAATCAAGCTGTATTTTGAAAGCACATGTCCGGTGTATTGACTGTAACTTAACTGCCAATTCTTTGTTTGAATGACTTCTAATTACATCACAAGTCACATCATATCTAACTTGGCTTATTTTTTGTTTTGAAATTTCTGCGATAAAGGTCTACAGTAATTTTACTGGAAAAATAACTTCGAAGTCATGTTAGGAATGCGTTTAATATGCCCAGTACTTTTTCAATTCAAATTCAGTTCAATTCAATTCAATTCATTTTGCAAAAAGGATACATGCCTGTAATAAAATTATAATATTCTACGACTACCAATGGAAAAAGCCCAAAAGGCAGGCCTTACTGAACATAGGATAGATATCATTACAAATAACTCTATTAGTACTTAGCGCAAAATTGGTTAAGATTATAATGAACAAAGAAACATTGATCATAACATAAAATTTATAAGCGAGCGCGAAGCGAAGCTCTTATAGACTAACGCGTATACACGTATTGAAAGCTATTGAAAATCTATAGTCTGACAGGTTTAAAAAATACCGACCCTCATTTGATCCCTCTTTTCGTTCTTACCATTAACTCCTACGGAGATAAAATTCGAACGGGGTGGGACGAATCCAAAAAATATTGTAATTTAATTTGTAGTCCGATGTTCAACAAGGAATTTATTTTAATTCTCCATTCTGTTGGATATTTTGTTTTCTCGCAAATTTATTTTTTTTGGTACTTGTTTTCTAACATTAAACCTATGATAATGTTGTGCTGATGTTTTAAAAATTATGCTTGGAATAATTAAACAATACGATAAATAAATATGTTTAAATAAAATTTCACCAAAATTTCTTCAGGGGAGGGCGGCCAAGAAATCCTATATTTAGACGTTGCCATTGGTTTAACACGTAAAACCGAGATATTGACGAAAAATTCTGATTTTTTTATATGTTGTCAGGGCTGGTTGGATTACGGCAAACAAACGTTTTTTTTTACCAAAGCTGTTATAATATTCGGCTGGGAAGTAGAAAGAATAAAATACGACTTAAACCAGGGGGGCCGGACACGATCTGCTGGATTTGGGCATTTAGGATTTCTAAACGGTAATTTATGGAATTCTTGCGTGCATTTGGCAAATATGACAAAATGAAAGTGTATCTGAGCGCTCTCTTCTAAGGTTCTACCTGCATCATATTAGCTATATGGAGGGAAGAGTACATGAAGACTTTAAACTATTTACAAAAGCGGATGGTATATTATGACCGTGATAATCGATTTGACAGAAGTAGAACAACCGAAATAATTATAATCATACATACACAATGATCCGTCAAATCAGATAAAATACATCAAATTTAAGCAGCAAGCACATACTTCCGCAGGGCTGTGAATGCTCCCCAATTTGCAGAGCTTCGTCAGACAGGTGCATAACAGAAAAACGATTTAAACAGAACCTACACATACAATTCATAGGTGGTAATAGGAGTAGGAGACGAAGGGCGGGATTCAACACATTTTTGCTCCAGCAAGAGATATAGTTCTGAGATAGGAATGGCAGAATGGAATGAAAGGTTGGGAAAGTTAAGTAAAGTGCAACGGATTAAAGGATGGTAAGTGTGAGAGGATAGTTCAATATATACGGTAAATCAACTCCTTATGTAACATTTAGATGACTATATTCAGGCCAAGTAAGACGTGTAGTAGACGATTGGGCGTTTGTTGTTGGTTTTACGTAAAATGATCAAAATATCAAACAATTATCATTAATCTTTGCATTTTGTGATGATGTGATCAATTATTAACTATATCATTTCCAACAATTTTTGGGGCTAAAAACTTTATTTATACGTAACAAGAAGACAATACACGAGAAGTGTTGCATAGAAAAAGTATTTGAGAGCCATTTGGAAGTTTAGTATTTTGTGAATATCACAGGAAAAAATACCTTATTTGGATTTACTTCTAGCGGACGGCAATGACATTACTGCCCTCATCCATTTGCGCACCTGGCATGATTTTTGATAGATTAAGAAAACCATATAGTCGGCAATTCACATACCATTGTTTTTGTTTTGTTCTATAGACATGCTAAAATATGTGAATCTGACAGGTGCCAGGTGGATTAACACCTCAGCTGTATGCAGTACGGGAAAAGACATGTAATGTAATTTAGTTTATTATTAGTAAAACCGGAATTTCTGTACATTCTGAACGTCCAAATTGTGTTCAAATAAGTAAAGGTAACGACAGTATGAGTTAATTTCAGTATATTTGAACATTTTCACATAGTAATTCACTCTTTAACCAAGTAATAACCTGTTCGTACGCCAATGGTACATTTGGTTTTCCTCGAAGAAATATATCGTCAGAAGCTGTGACCAATGCCAAACAAATTACATTACGCGTTACGACCTAACGAGCGTTCGTTTCACTACCCTCAAGCAATGTCATTTAAGAGATCACTTTTCTTATTGTGCAATTAAATGTTGAAGGTTCTTGTAACACTAGAAAATCGCAAACCTTAAATGTAAAGGTTATTGTCAACTTAATTTCGAGTCGTGCAAATAGATGGACATTGCTTCTTTCTGACATTTTACGATACATTTGCTTTGAATAACGAACAATCCATCAGTTTCTTAAAGAAAAGATGAAAACAAAATTGGAGTTTGAAGAAAACAAATCTTATTTTACGTATAAACTTAGCTGTGTATCATGATATGTATAAAGAATTCGAAAAGTTACGAAAAATGCGATTGAAAATTGGGTTGAAAATTCATGTGTATTTGTCTTACACTGTTTGAACGTTGCTAAAAATTGCTTGAAATCGGTTGTTTAATTTTTAATTCTACATATGAAGAAACTAAAGCATTGAGAAAAAAATCCAGTACTCAACGTTGGCGAACGCCGACAATGTATGATTTAGGAAAAAGTTCAATAATTTGTACACAACTGTTGAGCGATTTACAAACATGAGCAAAAAAATTCATCAACAACACTGCAAAAAATGCGTAAAGCACGTCGCTGAGATTGCTTTTAGTATTTGTTGGCTGACTGATTGATTAAAATTGATTTATTCAATGTTGCAAAAATTTCAAAAACTACGTTGCTAAAAAGTTGGGAACATTTTCTCTGTTTCTAAAATAGGTTGTGTAGAAATGTTGCACGTGGGCACCCTTTTGTTGACTCACTGGATGCAAAAATTGAGCAAACATTAGCAACATTAGACATGTAAATTTTTAGCAACTGTGGTCTCAAAACTTCGATTCGCGATTAACACTATCAGCGATCGCTGACCAGCATAGCGTCCATCCATGAGTTAGTCTTGAACGTCATCAATAGACGTTCCCAGGTGAGTAAAGCGTATTAAACATTAATAAACAGCGTTGGCCTAGGCTTGTGCCAAGTTGTGTCTTAATAGTTGAACGATTTGGGCAATTCAGTTTTGGTTTCAACAGAATGCTGTATCTAATATAGCCTCCGTTCTCAGGATATAGCCAACTATCATGACTGTCTGTGTATAAGAATGCTGCAGTTGGACTGCCGCCCGCTTTTGGTGTTTGCACGCATCATTTATAACACCGTCTATTATATGTTTGCGTGCAAGCTAGGACTCTGATATGTGGGACTGATGCAGACGTAGCATCCTGTTGATAAATTGCATAAATTGTTATACTTGGCCCAGGCCTATAAAGACAACAAGTTAATCCTCGACTGTTTATCAACATTATATACACTATATTCAGTAAGAACGTCAATTCAGGCATTTAAGGCCACATGCGGTGAGAAGAGAAATAATTAAGCAAAAGCTGACCATCTAATATACATAGAATATTAGAGCATTAGAACTCAATTCTAAGCATTACGTGAACGAAAATTAACCAACTGTTGCTAAAAAGGCAAGTCAACAAATGGACAAAAATAACCATTATGTTGCGTAATGTCAGTTACACAATTGTTGGTAAAATGATTAATCAACAACTGCATAAGGACAAATATCAACGGTGTTGAGAACATTTTACTCAACGACTGTAGGATTGCATAGTTACACGTTGAGTAAAATGTTGAGTACCGTGGACTAGGAATATTTTTGCATACATTTCGAAGTAACCAAATTCTGCAATAATCCTACGTTTTCACCTTGACCCAATGGCTACCAGAACGCACTACTAATACCGTTTACCAATTTACTCTTTACTTTCAAATTAAACAATTTCTGAGACAAATCTCCATGGAGCATTTTCTAATTTTTGTAAATAAGGAACTAAATTTCAATTTATATCAAGAAATCTGTAGGTATCAGTATTCAATATGGCTTGAGCTAACAAACGAGAGAACAAAAAACAACAAAATGCGGGATGTCACCATTTGTGATGAATTGTTTCAAAAGTATGATCATCACCAAAAATTAGCGCCATTGTAATTTCAATTCTTTGCGCCATACATATGTATAATTTTATAAGTCCCCTATTGATATTTAGGAAGATATGACACAGATAATTCCTACTTTATACACTTTTCATTATATGATATTTACACCTCAAGCAACCTGTGAATCAATATTTCAGAATACAATATGATTTTTTAAAATCTTTGTTAACGTAATAAGGCCTAAATTAATAAGCAGATGGTTTATTGTGCAATAAAATGTTTAAGGTTCTTGTAACGCAAGAACCGTATATGTAAATGTTATTGTCAAACTTTATTTGGAGTCGTATAAAGAGATGGAAATTACTTTCCTGCTATTGAACGAAACATTTGCTTTAAATAACATTTACTGAATAAAGAGCAATCTGTCTTAAAGCAGAAAAAAAATCAGAAATTAATTCGGTGTTTAAAGTGAACGAATCTTGTCCATGTACCTTAGCCATATATCGTGTAACCACTCACATTTTGGAGTGAGTGTTATACTTAAGAAATAAAGGGTGATGCAGTATCATTTATGGGCGAATAATGTGTCCGAGGTCGGAAAAACAAAATAATGGGTGAGGCGCAGCCGAGCCCATTATTTTAAAGTTTTCCGGCCGAGGATACATTATGAGCCCATAACTGATATTGCAAACCCTTTATTTCTATTCTATTACCGAAAACAGTGTGATCTAGTGACAAAATGCATTTATTGCAGAATAATGGGCAGTAAACTGACCAATCAGAATGCTGCATTTTCAATAATGGGCAGCAGAGGTAATAGAATAGTAGATCTTGTAGTAATCTTATCTCAGTCCCTGACCAAGTGGCTACCTGTACGAATTAGTATACTGTTTATTTATTCCCTTACATTAAAATAGACGATTTCAATTTCAAACCCTAAGACAAATCTCCAGGTTTTTTCTTTTTTGTAACATTATATGCCTTTACGGGTCCTACATGAATTTCCTGTAACTCATTTTCTTTGTAACAATATACACTTTTACAGCCACTATATGGATTTCTTGTGTCATTTCCTTTGTATTAATACATACTTTTACAGGTCCTAAGTGGATTTCTTGTTTCATTTGTTTCGTAACAATATATACTTTTATAAGTCATACATTGATATTTAGGAATGGATGACACGAAAAATTGCTTACAATGTAATATGGACGGCCTTGTATTTTATAAATTCTAATAATTTTCATTACGTTTATCAACCATCTTCTGTATCAATGTAAAATGCGAATCTTCCTTTAATTGATTTTCACGTAATAAGAACGGCATAACATAACGAGTGGCATTGAAGTATTGTAGTTGCACTTAGTAAGACATCCCTTCATCATGTTATGAGCGTTAGCATACGTTGTTTCTAAAAAGAACAAATCTCGCGATTCTAGACAAAGCTCAGCAGATTGGGAGAGTTCACATTCCTATGTGGTTTTGTAGTTGCTGTTGGAAATTGGGATCATTCTGGAGTAAAATGTACAGATGTGTTTAATGAGATTAATCAATGTAATCAATCCTATACCAGCGAGTTCATATCTAAGCTGAAGTTAGCAACTCTGAAACACACTTAGACTTTGGCATATTGAAAGAATTATTTAATATTGGAACAGTTAATTAGCTATGTTCTTATACATCCTGGAAAATCATCTTGAAAGTTTATCTTTCGGTAAATTACAAATTTGAAGAAGTTTGTTGGTATCCCTTGGGCATCACTGTGGTTTTCTGAAATAATATCTTCGGTGTCGTTGAGAAATTGCAATAAAAAAGTACTGATCATGCCAGTATTAAATTATAAATTAGTTAAGTTCAGAATTCATGAACATGTAGGCGTTCATAGAAAACAGTGTAAGCCTCTGATGAATACCAATTTTTATGTACACTGCATTTGGCTTCTGGGGGAACGGCCGAATTAATATACAATGTATTCATGTACACCGCTTCACCCGATACCATTATTATTTGCCATAGCGTCTTGGAATACCTATGAGATAGGAGATGTTCTTACACAAACATCCTGACTGGGATGTAACCTCTACTTCTCGTCTCATTCACCAATATCTTTGCTTGACCTCGTATTCATGCCCGTGAAAAGAGCAATCTAAATTTATTATTTCCGTGTTATACAATTTATTTGTTGCCCAAGGGGGATGCAAGTGAAACGCCTATGGAGCGCACACATTGAAAGATAAACCCGTGGCTAAAAAACCTTATTAAATTCATCATGGTCCAAGCAGTATAATAAGCTTGAAGTCTATCAAGTTCACTGTCCGCTTTATAAGTATATTGGACTTTTGAAGACCGTTGGGTACTCTCAAGATCCCATTGCTTTCACTGTTCATACTACCTAACTTTACCAACCCAACGAGGTAAACAGGAGAAATAGCTACAAGGTATCGTGTTCTTGTGGAGTTCGTTCTCAGGTGTATGATAGGCTGTTACAGTTGCAGTCGTCTGCTAGCGAAGAATCAACTGCTGCAATTAAGTTCTAGGACATATGAGGACAGTGAGACAATTCGTATCGGACCGACAGATACAAACTTTGCCATTGGCAATTCTTAGATCAACACATTGCACATGTGCTCTTGCAACCTGATATGTTTATTGCCCATTGGGAAATGCATGATGTCCAGGAGGCGCTCAAATAACGGTAACTTACACAAGCATGAGTCCCAGGACGTGCAGACGTCAATTACTGATTTAATAGTGGATTGTTTTTTCAACCCAACCTTGAAAAACGCCTATTGATTTCTACGCTACTACTGTATAATTTTTACACTTATGCTTTGAAGTGCAAGCAAGACAAAGTGACTTAAGAGAAATTCACGAAGCCTTTTAAAATTATTTTTTAAATATATTTTTTTCCTCGGAAGTAAAACGGAGCCAGATAGAGTACATTGGCAAGGATATATGGTTAAAATGTTATTAAATGATGCCAAGGAATACACCTTTAAGAAACAACCGGAAAAGAGCAAAAGAGACGAAAGACAAAATAACTAAAGACATATTTCAAGTTGACAGGTGGTACTTAAGTTGTCCTTTTCCTCTCTATTTCTCATCCAATTTGAATCGAAAAGAAAGCGTCTGTACAGTCCGTAATGAGACTCTATGCATGACGTCAAGGTTGCATATTTTATTTGATTATTAACTTAATTTCTTGTTCCTCGTTCATCTGCAATAAAAGCACCGTTACTTCTTTTAGGATCTCAGAATCGGCAGCGTTACCAAACCTTCATATATCATTTTAGGGAATTACAACCTTCGTATGTTCACGCAGATAAAATGATCAGTCCTAGTATTATGTTTCATGTTATGCACTCTTTGTTACAAGCTTTTCATGTTGATGCTTAGGGCTATAAGAATGTGTATACCGTGATGGTTGGGAAATATAAATGCGTCTTAAATACAGACAAGTTTGGGACGATTGATGAAGATGTGCGAAGTCTACTCTCCAGGTTCATTGCCCGGCCGCTCATCATGGGCGTGGGAGTTGTGTTCACCCCGAGGTGCTCTTAAGCTCATCTATTTCACACCTCTTTGATGAAAGCAAACAAAAAACGTTAATGGGTAGTTGTGCGCAAATATCAGGTCGTCTGGGAGTTACATTATAGTATTTTTCTTATTGATTTACTGATATCAAATATATAGCTTGTTACAAATGAAATGTCACTTCAGCTTGGTTAGTAGAACTTCTGGTTCGTAAAATATGGAGGTCGTTCTATCGGAACTTGGTAATGCAATTACGTAGGAGCTATATTGTCTACCGTTAAATTCATCGGTTTCATCAAACGGCGTTATTTGTTAGAGGTTTAAATACACTATACGCGTTATAGTTTCCCTATGTTCTACCTTGATACATCGAGCTTGTACAATTGGCATATACCAGGGGTAAAATAAGGGATCGTGTGGTGTGCGAAAAGATTATTTCAGGGATTGAAATGCGATGTGGGGCTTCACCAACCAGCTAACGCAATAATATCATTAAGCTTTGCGAGATGCATGGTTAAATCAATGTAAACAAGTGTAAGGAAAGCCTTGGGGTTTTATATGCACTATTAATCTCCTGTGAATGTCTTCTCAATAGTATGTATCTGCTCAAGAATATGCTAACGGTTTTGATTCCTTCATCACCAGTAGTAAACGTGAGAGTCACAATCTGTCTGATTTTTTTAACATTCTCTGTTTGATATATTTGTTGAGATATAAATTATTCCCAATATGAACAACATTTATATTTCATCAATCCAGGCCAGTCACACGATTGGGGAATTTGTCGATCGGGAAATGCATTTCTCGATCCGGAAATCTCATCTATGCATTGTGTCTTTGAATCATTTTAATTTTGAGAATGTAATTTATGAAAATGCTCTTTCATACAGAGAGTTGGATTTCCCTTTAGAACATGATTGTATGTTTCTGTTATCCAGAAATGATTTGGGTTAAAATGAACAGTTTGTAAAAAGAATCTTCACACTCAAGGATAGCAACTCAGTTTGGTCTTTTTCCTATGAATTGAGAGGTATTTGTCTGAATTCAAACTTCAAACCTTTCAAATCCGTATATCTCGATTAAAATTATACTAATTTGGATAATCGCTTTTGATTAGTCATTTTTATATGGAAAGTGACGGTCGATAGGAATGACTTTTACTAAACTTACTCCAGAAAACGTTCCTAGTATTTTTCCAACCTACGGGCTCATATTCAACTATATCCAAATAATGATGTCCCTGCCCAAAAAATTACGAAATTTAAAAGGGCATTTAAGTTGAGATGTTTATATTACATGAATCGTTGACCTGAATATTGTTCGTCTGTCTATTCGATCTTGCCTGCCAGAAATTCTGAAGTAGTACGTGATACAACAACGAGCTCTCAGATTCACCAGGAATTTCAAAATAAGCTTTCCGAAGACATCATTTGATTAAAAAAGTAAAATTAAAAGATCACGAAATGCACCTTTAATCGCAAGAGGCAATCGTGTATAGTCGCTGCAGAGAACTGCGATTGAGGCTCTGCTTAGTCTGCTATACGCAATTGATTTGTTTAACTTTAATCCAATCTTTGTTATACATGAGTACTAAAGCAAAGAGAAGACCTTGTAGGTGTGATTGACAGCCAAGGATTTGTCACACGATTGGGTCAATACGGTACTTCGCGGTACAATTAAATTTTCGTCTATAGTAGCTGCATATTAATGTTTTTTTTGATTATTTTGAAGTCCTTTCGATTTGTTCTTCACCAGATCTTAATTCGAAAATACCGTCGCGGCTTATATTTGTGTAAGCGTGTATTTATACCTATATATTGTACTCAAATGCGACACGATAATTCCAGGAGCATAAAAAGACTTCAAACTGAAGAAACAGCTACTACATCACTGTGTGAAACAGATACAAACCAAAGCATACATTCACACATGCCTTACGACCATTATATTCAGCATAGAACGGTAAACAAACTCAATGTAGGCGGTCTTATATTACTTAGTACCCATGACAACCAACTGTTCCACGATTTTTGATCATAAAGCCGATCAAGAAAATAAGTTATATTTTACTAACAGTTAGTTTACATGAAATTTTAGATCACTTGAATAAAATTGTTTGCTCAAAAGTTAGAGGCTTCTTTGACATGCATTTGAACAACATTCTCTCAAATAGCTCACAGACTAAATATCCTAACTA
This sequence comes from Ophioderma brevispina, assembly GCA_023653785.1. Lineage (NCBI taxonomy): Eukaryota > Metazoa > Echinodermata > Ophiuroidea > Amphilepidida > Ophiodermatidae > Ophioderma > Ophioderma brevispina. Next base: position 25,590 of record JAMKCH010037987.1, on the reverse strand, counting down.
TTTGATTACCCTGTCGGAGTGACCGGTAGGGTCTTATGGATTTTACTGACTTCTTCTTCTTTCCTTCAGTATACGAATGTCTTGGACATCCAACATCCCCATATTAACCAAACCTTGCACAACGACAAGTGTTTTCTATTTCTGTTTTTCTCCATGTGACTTAATTTGAAATATCTAACTAACTCAAACCTTTGAATGTAGAATTCTTTGTGCAGAAGTGTTTTGTTTTGAAATGGAATTGGTACATGTGTCAGTTGTATCGGTATATGTATCAATTGTGCAATGTGTGTACACAAAATTGTGTTTCATCGATAACTATTGAAATGGTTGTATTCCCTACAACAAACTTTTAATTAACTTTTAATATACAGGCATATTAAGCCATATTCACAATCCCATTAAAATTCATTAAATGTGTTTTATATTTTTAGTATTTTAAACTCTCATTGTACATCACATGAAACCTTCTTCTAACTAAGTTTGCTGTCGATTTTTCTGTGAACTAATTTTAAGGTGATTAAAATTGTTCAATGATTGTAATCGTAATAGTTAAGATATTGGAGTATTAGAATTAGAATAAAAAAACCTCACATTTTATCTCATCGGTTTTGAGGTTTTTTTTTTTTTTTTTTTTTCAATTTAGCCATGTTTCATCACTAACGATTCACATCAGTACCTGTACAAAAACCTCCATTGGAAGCAATGCATTGTGGGAAGCTACTGAAATCTTCTCTTCCTTACGACCATTATATTCAGCATAGAACGGTAAACAAACTCAATGTAGGCGGTCTTATATTACTTAGTACCCATGACAACCAACTGTTCCACGATTTTTGATCATAAAGCCGATCAAGAAAATAAGTTATATTTTACTAACAGTTAGTTTACATGAAATTTTAGATCACTTGAATAAAATTGTTTGCTCAAAAGTTAGAGGCTTCTTTGACATGCATTTGAACAACATTCTCTCAAATAGCTCACAGACTAAATATCCTAACTATTTGATTACCCTGTCGGAGTGACCGGTAGGGTCTTATGGATTTTACTGACTTCTTCTTCTTTCCTTCAGTATACGAATGTCTTGGACATCCAACATCCCCATATTAACCAAACCTTGCACAACGACAAGTGTTTTCTATTTCTGTTTTTCTCCATGTGACTTAATTTGAAATATCTAACTAACTCAAACCTTTGAATGTAGAATTCTTTGTGCAGAAGTGTTTTGTTTTGAAATGGAATTGGTACATGTGTCAGTTGTATCGGTATATGTATCAATTGTGCAATGTGTGTACACAAAATTGTGTTTCATCGATAACTATTGAAATGGTTGTATTCCCTACAACAAACTTTTAATTAACTTTTAATATACAGGGCATATTAAGCCATATTCACAATCCCATTAAAATTCATTAAATGTGTTTTATATTTTTAGTATTTTAAACTCTCATTGTACATCACATGAAACCTTCTTCTAACTAAGTTTGCTGTCGATTTTTCTGTGAACTAATTTTAAGGTGATTAAAATTGTTCAATGATTGTAATCGTAATAGTTAAGATATTGGAGTATTAGAATTAGAATAAAAAAACCTCACATTTTATCTCATCGGTTTTGAGGTTTTTTTTTTTTTTTTTTTTTCAATTTAGCCATGTTTCATCACTAACGATTCACATCAGTACCTGTACAAAAACCTCCATTGGAAGCAATGCATTGTGGGAAGCTACTGAAATCTTCTCTTCCTTACGACCATTATATTCAGCATAGAACGGTAAACAAACTCAATGTAGGCGGTCTTATATTACTTAGTACCCATGACAACCAACTGTTCCACGATTTTTGATCATAAAGCCGATAAAGAAAATAAGTTATATTTTACTAACAGTTAGTTTACATGAAATTTTAGATCACTTGAATAAAATGGTTTGCTCAAAAGTTAGAGGCTTCTTTGACATGCATTTGAACAACATTCTCTCAAATAGCTCACAGACTAAATATCCTAACTATTTGATTACCCTGTCGGAGTGACCGGTAGGGTCTTATGGATTTTACTGACTTCTTCTTCTTTCCTTCAGTATACGAATGTCTTGGACATCCAACATCCCCATATTAACCAAACCTTGCACAACGACAAGTGTTTTCTATTTCTGTTTTTCTCCATGTGACTTAATTTGAAATATCTAACTAACTCAAACCTTTGAATGTAGAATTCTTTGTGCAGAAGTGTTTTGTTTTGAAATGGAATTGGTACATGTGTCAGTTGTATCGGTATATGTATCAATTGTGCAATGTGTGTACACAAAATTGTGTTTCATCGATAACTATTGAAATGGTTGTATTCCCTACAACAAACTTTTAATTAACTTTTAATATACAGGGCATATTAAGCCATATTCACAATCCCATTAAAATTCATTAAATGTGTTTTATATTTTTAGTATTTTAAACTCTCATTGTACATCACATGAAACCTTCTTCTAACTAAGTTTGCTGTCGATTTTTCTGTGAACTAATTTTAAGGTGATTAAAATTGTTCAATGATTGTAATCGTAATAGTTAAGATATTGGAGTATTAGAATTAGAATAAAAAAACCTCACATTTTATCTCATCGGTTTTGAGGTTTTTTTTTGTCCAAAATGACCTTGTAAAAAAATTAGATTATTCTCCATTACCAAGACTGGGTGATGGTATGAAACTCACAGTTTTTTAAAGTCCGAACGTCCCATTTGAATGTACTAAAATTGAGTGGAGTTCTCTAATTGATGATATTGTATTGATGCATTGATGCACTATGTGATTGCCATGGCTTTATAATTTACAGTTCGGAAATTTCATTGAGCTCAAAGTTCGCATAAAGCAACGTTCACTGTTTTATTCACTCTGTTATGAAGAAAGATTACAACCGTAATGGCGGCAATTATCTCATAAGGATAATGAGGTTGTACCGAGAGTGATGATCAATGCTACATTTTGGCGTACGTTTGATACATTGTTAAGTAAAACTAAAACAACACAGGGCAGTAATGCGGAACCATTTTTAAGTAAAACATATTCAATTGAATATATTCATATGCACAGATGCTTTGTCAAAAGTAAGGTTTTGGTTTGTGAGTCCTGTCCAGTAACAAAGACCAGCATTTTGTTGTCAGCATATAGATGATCAATATGCATCAGGATGTCGACATATTAATTTGTTTGAACAAGACAGACAAACACAGATCGACTGTATGAAGCTTGCCGAATCCTCATTAAGCCTAGAGAAACTTGACAAGTGAAAGCTAGTGTAGAGTGAGTGTAGCTCAATTATAAGACCCCTATTAACAACTTCGAGTGTTCTTATATGGATGATGAAATCAAATGAAGGGTTTCACTCTGCCTGAATTCAACGGAATTACCTGCCTAGTCTTGTGGTCTTTGTATTACTTGCGATAACCAGTCACTTTTTAATTAGTCTTGAATGCGTGGAAACGTTTGGTAGCATCCTATGATAAACTATAATGGGAAAAGGTAAAGGTTGTATAAAATTGAAACAAAAGTATAGAATTCTTTGACAAGGGGCAATTTTATGTCTGCTCTATTTGTATTAGTCATTAAAAATGACAAACAATATCTAATTACATGAGGCCAATGGCCGATGTGATACAGACATGACTTCAAAAATCGATGTCATGGCCAGAGAGACAATTGTTTGGTTTTCAATTAGGAATTCTCTTTCAGTCGCCTTCTCTCTAGGTCAATACCGGACGTTGGATTTCAATACAGGCATCTGACCTTGATATATCATTCATTTATTCTATCTATCTACCTACTTACCTGCCTGCCTGCCTTCCTGCCTCCCTAGGTGTATGTCTGTCCATCTGTGCTGATGTATACTTGTGTGACTCCATTTCTTATGTTTTGCTTTAATCCGTCATGGCTTATTGTCTAATGTTGCTACTTGTGTGTCTTATATTAACAAAGGGAAGTCGCACTAGTATAGGGTGATTTAACGGGAGGTCAATAGGTTCACTTGGCCAGACCTGCCTCCAGAACAACTCAAGCATGAAGAGAATACAAAAGAATCACCTGCAGAAATAACTAAAATATTCAGGTGAACCAGGTGCATGTATTGTATTCTTCACATGCTTGGAAGATCTGAGGGCAAACAAAAGTTCATTCAATATAATTTACCTTCTGTGAAAGGACTCTATACCCTTGTTAACTTGTCTGTGTGCCTGCTATCACATCATCACTGCTGTTTGGAGCCCTCCTCCAAAATTTTCCATCTGATTCTTGACCTGGCGTCTCTTGCCCAAGCTGTTGCCTTTATGTAACCTGTAATATGGAACCAGACCTTCAACCTTAATTGTACTGCTATATACCCATGATACCGGTGCTTCATATCAGGTTATCAGGATCAGACACATTACCACCGTATAGTCCTTGGTGTATGTCACTTTTTGCCATATTTTGTCAAAATAAAGGAAGTAATTGAACACTTCACACTCGGAAATTCCTCTTGACAGCTAACGCAAATTGCTCTCTGGCTGCAGCGTAGCCTTATCATAGGTGCCTTAGGGACCGTCACCCACTCAATCCCAGTGGACTGATTCTAAATGATTCTCTTCACTTTACTGAAAGGTATTTCACTTGTGCTATTTGAACGATTCAGTACAACATTATTTTCTTAGGAGAATGTCCAATAAAGGACATTTCAACAATAAAATGTTATTAAAGGTCATTTTAAAAATGATTATGATATTCCATAAAACAATATGTATGGTTGGCGACCTTTCAGAGTGACCCCCAGAAATTATTTACTTCCATCTTCCCAAACTTTGTTGAACTTCCTTATTTACTAATGGATAAAAGTGAATGATATTCAAGGTTAAAATGAAATATAATTTCACTGTAAAATTCTTGATTCATGTTAACATTGCATCGTAAAGAAAATAAATATGTATTATTAATAACCTAGCCATTTATATACTCATTTACTGTAAAGTAGATCTATTTTATTTCAGATACAATGTAAAAAATAAGGAGTAAATAAGAGAATTACCCTCATATGTGGAGTGAATTCTGAGTCAAATGTGAGTAAATTTTACCCAGCAATGCATACATTTACTACACTTTGACAAAGAGTTTACTCAACATATGAAGTTCTACTGCTTATGTTAATAGGAAAAAGTCATTTTAATAATGATTTATCACTATACTGTACAAACTCCAATAACTATAGGTGAACAATACTAAAAAAATACAGAAATCGATTACTTCAAATGCATAACTGCAATCGTGTGGTCAATACAATCAATTGAAATTACCTTTTTTTACGAGGATAGCTAGTGAACAATAAACAAAAAAATGAAGGTAGTAGGATCACGAAACGGACCTTTTATAGTTATATAAGTAAACTTCAATAGTGTGGGACCAAATGTTGCGTGTTTCTGTCAGAATAAGGTTTTCTATAAACCTTTAGTTTTATTCACATGTGATAATACAAATTGTATTTATCTAGCCTTTGATTTTAAGAGTATATCCCAACTCTCTATAAAGTAAATAGTCTCACGACTGCAGACATTTGCGTTGTGAAATTAATATTTCATGTATCGTAGAAGCAGAACTAATCAGAAGTACTGATGTAATTGCTAATGTTATGAGTTATGCATAACATGTTTTTTGTTGCTATTTTAAACCACTTCTAAATTATTCCATTTCGTGTTATGTGAGTAAATCAACTTCATACTCACTCCTTCAAATATAATGTACTGTGTTTTAAAGTTCATTGACATACAAAGGCCAAAGTATGACTTCTACTGCCCACGTCACTCGCACATCAAAGACTTGCGATGGTCGAATCTGATTTCTTTTTACAGCAATATTCAACACCTAACTTTTCAACACATACCCGCAAAGACTCCCTTTAAAATCTTGACACTGACATTTCTATCATGATACCATAGTCTCGGGAGGCTAAACATATGTCTTGTGATATCTTTTAAAGTAAAATACCGAAGAATTTCCATTTCACGACAAAGGCCTTGCCAATAATGGATTGCGATCGCAATGAGTTATTACCCATTGCCGGTGGCACCAATAGTTTTTTTTTTTTTTTTTTTTATCATTTTCAATTGTCATGAAAAATTGTTATGAACAAGGCTCTTCATGCTTCAATACAGCAAAAACTCCATGTCTGTCAAGTTATTCAACATCTATAGCCCCGCGCTCCCGCGCGGGGCAATAATGTACTGTGTTGTAAAGTTCATTGACATACAAAGTCCAAAGTATGACTTCTACTGCCCACGTCACTCGCACATCTAAGACTTGCGATGGTCGAATCTGATTTCTTTTTACAGCAATATTCAACACCTAACTTTTCAACACATACCCGCAAAGACTCCCTTTAAAATCTTGACACTGACATTTCTATCATGATACCATAGTCTCGGGAGGATAAACATATGTCTTGTGATATCTTTTAAAGTAAAATACCGAAGAATTTCCATTTCACGACAAAGGCCTTGCCAATAATGGATTGCGATCGCAATGAGTTATTACCCATTGCCGGTGGCACCAATAGCCGTTCAGTGGCTTTTAGGATACGCCTGGGAATTTCCAGGTTCAGTCTTACGTCGTAACAACCGTGATATAATCACAGTTGAATTTCAGGATCCTACCATTCACAGTTTCATTTCAAACTCCCTGAGCGCGTAGTGGCAAGAATGCGAATATGATCTGGTCATGTTGAGAGGTTCCTCTAAATCATGGCCGGGACTAATATTTTGATTCTTTGCGCGGGCACAAATAGTAACTTTCTATATTTCGGCAGCAAAATACATTAATGTTGAGGCTAATTTGTTTAAAGAAAATGTTTCAACTTTTTCTTCTTCTGGGAAAAACTAATTGCAAAATTTGAGATTAAAAAGTCTAATTCAAACACATTTGTGAAATTGACTACTTCAAAATTATTCTAGCGGGAAAAAATCCTGTCCCAATTTGAGAACATGGGCCTAAGTCTTTCAACATTTATTTCATATAAAGGTTTTGTTCGAATTTGAAAACTGCAAACAATATTTTTAAGAATAATTGAAAGATAGCAATCTGTCATCCTGCTCTTAAAATAGCATTTTTCTTACTTTAATTGTAAAAGAATTCACCATCTAGTCTTTGCAACAAAAAGTTATCAATCTGGGATATATATTTCACCAAACAAATAGGTTTTGTGATCAAATTTGAAAAAGATTACTATATCATGATAAATGTATGCTATTTCAAATGATAAATTGTCCAAGCAGCATTGGTCTTCTCATACTTTCATTTGTTCATGACTTTTACCCTTGGACTAATTCTGTCAAATTGTCATTTTGTCTCTTATTTTTTTGACTCGGACTTTTCCGTGTATGTTGACCAATAAAGAATATAAATGGTCAAGCTATATATCTTTTCTGTGTTCAGTGCAACAAGATAATATTTACAATATCTCACCCACTAAGGAAGAGAAAATTGACATAGAGATATTTTGAAATTATAATATTTTGGTCACCAGAAAGGTCTTCTGAACATTTAACTGAGGTCAAGCATGTTGACATGTCAAAAGTGTTTAACACATCAAGTATTGATTGGGTAACGTTAAGCGTGGGTAAGATAAAGGTAAGGGTATGGCATGAGTACCCCTCTTTCGAAGTGATTTGGTCAGACTCCATATATATATACTGATTTAATAGTGGATTGTTTTTTCAACCAACCTTGAAAAACGCCTATTGATTTCTACGCTACTACTGTATAATTTTTACACTTATGCTTTGAAGTGCAAGCAAGACAAAGTGACTTAAGAGAAATTCACGAAGCCTTTTAAAATTATTTTTTTCATTTTTTCCTCGGAAGTAAAACGGAGCCGGATAGAGTACATTGGCAAGGATATATGGTTAAAATGTTATTAAATGATGCCAAGGAATACACCTTTAAGAAACAACCGGAAAAGAGCAAAAGAGACGAAAGACAAAATAACTAAAGACATATTTCAAGTTGACAGGTGGTACTTAAGTTGTCCTTTTCCTCTCTATTTCTCATCCAATTTGAATCGAAAAGAAAGCGTCTGTACAGTCCGTAATGAGACTCTATGCATGACGTCAAGGTTGCATAATTATTTTATTTGATTATTAACTTAATTTCTTGTTCCTCGTTCATCTGCAATAAAAGCACCGTTACTTCTTTTAGGATCTCAGAATCGGCAGCGTTACCAAACCTTCATATATCATTTTAGGGAATTACAACCTTCGTATGTTCACGCAGATAAAATGATCAGTCCCCCGGGACACAATTTTTAGAGCGCTCCGATTTCGTTGAAACAGGTAGCAAATTATTCTTCTGGTCATCTTGAACTAATCATTTAATCCATATTAATCCACATGCACATGTTTTTGGAATGATAAAATCTTAAAAATCTTTTTGAATGTTTTTAGATAAAATATGAAATAAGTTATTTTAAACAATTTATTTAAATATATTCCTTTAATTTTTTTTTGCTTTAGATTAATGTACCCGCAGTCGTTCAGATACAAATTAATTTCTGCAACATTTTTTTTCCAAACAAGCAGTCGTAAACAACATTTAATCCAATTTCTATAAACCCCAATCGTGTTATTGTGTCCAGTGCTACATTTTATCAGCTTGTTTTGCCGGTAACTTCAAATATTAGTTGTCTGTGGTTCAAGGCATTAAATTATGATTTCCCACTAGAATTGATTTCTTTCATCTCAGTCCGTCCCTGTTTGTGCATTGCACGCGGTGGTTAAATTATGACAAATTCATCGTGCTAGTGTTCCAGTAATAATGCTATAGGAAACATTCCCTATACTTAACCCATATTTGCTCGTATGTTATTGTAAAGAGCTTCATGTCTGATGCGATACATGCACGTAGTAATCATGTCAGTCGCTGAGGGTTATTCTCATAGTATGGTATAAACTTAAATATTAAGACACTATTTTGGTTTAAATACAATGCAATTCTATAGTGACGACGCCAGAAAATTGAAGGGACATCTCGTGATTTGTGGCCACGTCCCCTTGAAAATTTTGTAATTTTATGCCATCTGATTCATCGACCTACGAATTATAAGTGTGCCTAATTTAGTATTTTCTAATTAATTTTAGAAATTACGGCATGATATTGGACTATGGAGCACTGCCATACAGATACTTGCTCTTAACATCAGAATCAGAATCAATCCAATTTTTAAAATGAGTTTTACGAGGAAATATTATTAAAACACGAGTGAACAATTTATCAACACACGAGTTGTTAAAGACACTATCAGTGATTCCGAAAGAGTCAAAATATTTGAAATTTGCAGAAAGGGTACGTCTGTAGAATTTTCATAAGTTACTTTTCTAACTGAACATGGCCTTATCATTTGCAGGGTATGTTAGGATACATGTGCTTGTTACAGACATGCAAAAATTTGATGTTTGATGATTTTTTTCGATTTTCTGAGCAAATCACTGATAGCACCTTTAAGATTACGAAATGCACCTTAAAAGTGTAATAAAATAATACGTGAAATATTACCGACCACATCTTTAAGTTAACCCACATATTTTCCATAGATATTCATTTTTCATTCCATTACCGGATTCCATTAATAGACACTTGACACAGAAATTAACAGACACTCAATAAAAATGTACATTTGTGAATACAATCTAGGCCGAGTGATTGGAACTAAATGTTTGTATTTAATAGGAATGAACGTGTTGAACAAAGTATAAAACCATTTAAAATGGTTTTTGACTAAATTCAATTTGCGCAATTTCAAAAACGCTAAGCATCCTTGGGTAAGCTTGCGTTCAACTTAGAATTGGCAACTTCTGTTTCCTTTGTAATCGCCTATTGTTCTCGCCGTGCGGATCTTGAAATAGCTTTTCCAAAATTGCCAACGACTTGAGCCCCTTTACGTTATGTGAGTTTACGATCGTTTTGAATTATTGCCCTCTTCCTCCTGACTGGCTCACGGGCAAGATACGGTGATATGAGTTTGGGCGGGTATTCGGGGCAGAACAAGGATATCATGAGACCGTGGATACTGATACCATTCATCCACAGTTTATACAGTGTTTGTTATGCGCTATTGGAGTATCTCGCAAACAAGATCAACCTTTAAAAAGCCGGGCGTGCCATTGATTTTCAACGCCTCGAGTTTAGTACCTTGAAAGTAAATTATTCCATTTCTGGAGACACCGCATATAATGGTGCTATCGGTACGAGGGGAAAACTTTATTGCCAATATATCATGAAGGGCATGTAAAATGGAATATAGAATTGGAAAGTGTCTTATTATATGGACTATTTCTACGATTTTATGTATTTTGGTACTTTTTACTTTCATTGTTATTTATTAGACTCTATTTTATTCTTATTCTTAGTCGTGTGAGTACAGCAAAGTTGTATGTTAAGAAAATAATGCAAGAGATGAATGTTAAAGGTATTTCGTGTTAAAAGTGGGCGAACATATTTTAGGGGAAGATACTGAATTCGAAAGAATTTGACACATTCAGTTAGCGAATTGTAACAAAATAAATGGGAGCCATGTTAAAGGTCCCAGGAAATGAGATCATAAACCTACTCCAAATCTTTGTGGGACATACCATTGCAATAAACAGGGCCAGAAAAAAGATTACCCTACCAGCGACATCAGGGGAACGTGTTGGCGCAGCGTATCTTCCCTCGCCTTTCACCAATGAGGTCTCGGGTTCGATTCCCGGCAGGGGCTCGTTCTCGGTGGCTTTATGTGAATTTGGTTTCTCGATCCATACTCGTTCCCGCAGGTTTTCTCCGGGTACTCCGGTTTCCTCCTGCTTCTAAAATCGAGCTTCTTGGCATAAATCTGTTCTGGTATTATGGTTTCTTTTTTTTTTTTTTTTTTTTTGGGTATTCGGGGCAGAACAAGGATATCATGAGACCGTGGATACTGATACCATTCATCCACAGTTTATACAGTGTTTGTTATGCGCTATTGGAGTATCTCGCAAACAAGATCAACCTTTAAAAAGCCGGGCGTGCCATTGATTTTCAACGCCTCGAGTTTAGTACCTTGAAAGTAAATTATTCCATTTCTGGAGACACCGCATATAATGGTGCTATCGGTACGAGGGGAAAACTTTATTGCCAATATATCATGAAGGGCATGTAAAATGGAATATAGAATTGGAAAGTGTCTTATTATATGGACTATTTCTACGATTTTATGTATTTTGGTACTTTTTACTTTCATTGTTATTTATTAGACTCTATTTTATTCTTATACGTTGCGTTAGTCGTGTGAGTACTGCAGCAAAGTTGTATGTTAAGAAAATAATGCAAGAGATGAATGTTAAAGGTATTTCGTGTTAAAAGTGGGCGAACATATTTTAGGGGAAGATACTGAATTCGAAAGAATTTGACACATTCAGTTAGCGAATTGTAACAAAATAAAAGGGAGCCCATGTGCTAAAGGTCCCCGGAAATGAAGATCATAAACCTACTCCAATCTTTGTGGGAAATACCATTGCAATAAACCGGGCCAGAAAAAAGATTACCCACAAGTGGGACATCATTTGTGAAAACTATAATGATTATCAGTCAGTGTCATGAATTTAGATTCACACCAGTCACCTGGAAATTTATATTACTCTCTGTGATAAATCATGGTACCACAAATGAGGTCATCACAACCCAAATATTGAATGATTCTCGCCCTCCTTATAGACTTGACAAAAACCACAACAATTCTATTTGCATTTCCTGGGACCTTAATATATATGGGTTAAACTTTTAAAAGCTCCAGCCGTGTCAAAAACCTGTATTAGCAACTATAAATTGCTAAGAATTCTTATATTGAGAGAGAATTTGTTATTTTTACACCTCATAGTTAAAGGGGGATGGCCCGATTTAAGGATATGAAGTTTTCATCTTGATAGATTGGCCTTCACCCCAAAACCCCATCTGTAAAGTTTCGCGCCGATATTTCAATCCGTTAAATTGATGTGAGAGCTAAAATCGTGAAATTTGTAAGCCCCATAGAGTACTGTGTAAAATTAATATTGGTCGACCAAAATGGAGTACATTTTCGCTCATAACTTCCAAAAACCAAAAATTCAGTGGCTTAAGATTTTCACAGGGTAAATGAGAAAAATAGTACCTTGCTTCTGATACCAAAATGTTGACCACTTCTGGTAAAATCTGGGGCTTCTGAGGACGAGGCTATTAGCGATCGGGCCATGGACCTTTAAAATCCTACAAGCTGTTAAGGGTTTCAGGTCACCCTGGGTAAATGTTTCAGAATCATTTAATTTTTATCAAACTAGTTCAAAATTCCTCTCCTGGGCCTAACAAAATTTAAAAGATTATCATCCTCTATCATAACACGTTCAGGATGGGCCTTATGGGGTATCGATTATAAAGCCCACTATAGGTTATGAACTACGAGTCATTTTTAATGATGTAGCTAACTACTACATTTTTAAGTTGTAGATGTACAAACTATATATTTTTAAGGTCCTTGGGACATGACAAACTATTTGACATGCATTGTAGCGCAATCAGACCAATTTAAAATTATGACGTCTATAAACTTTACCCCTTAATTGTCAAACCGGATAAATGAATGTGGCAAACATTTACTTTAATATTCAGCACCCTCAAATTACCTTTAAAATGTGTTTGCCTATTTTTAATTCGAAATACTAACAACATCTTATTGAAGCAAACATATTGAAATCTATTACATGAGGTATCAAAATGAAGTGAAAAATAATCTAATTAAAAGGTATGAGGTATTTGATCAACAGGTCCAATAAGCTAGTTGCTCCCATAAGCTATTTTTTTTTATTTTAGGGTTATGTATTTTGTGATATTTTTCTAATATTGTGGCAACAAAAGCATGTATGTTTGACACCCTGCTTGAATGAACTTGCCCCAAGGTACAACTGTTGTGGCGTAAAATATTTTAAAAATTTCCGAGACCTTCATGATTGTGTCGTACATGACTTAAGCTGTGAATGAAATTGACGGATGTCTCCTAAATAAGACAAATTTTGATATTTTTCTGAATCTGTAAGAGTAATAGTATCTTTCCACCATTGAAATGTCATTGCTTGTCGTACACATTTCTAATAACTCTACAAAATCATTTGCAATATAGTAAGCTAGGCTGCTGAAGTCTGAAAATTGAACAGTTTAAAATAGCACTGTGATTGTCTACAATTTCTAATTTGGGAAACATTATATTGCAACATAATGATCCTTGTGTCAAACTGGGAGCACCTTTTAATGCGTAATTGATCGTTGCATTCATCTGAGCAAGTAATGGAAAAGCACGGATTAATCAGAATGTATTTGTATCCTGTGGCAAACCTTTTTACCAAATGAGTAGAAAAAAGTCTAACGAATGTTGCATGAATCCATGAATATCAAGAAGTCATTATTGAATTAGTTAGATAAAAAACCGAAAGAAGTCAATCACACGTAACTTTAATGATTAGAAAAGAGAAAACTCCTACCGAAAAGGATAGTAATCAGCTAATAGTTGAACGAGTACAAATTATGGTATTTTTCAGAGATCTTCTGCTTTTTTTATTCTGATAGTTAAAGGTACCAGGAAATTCAATAGAATTGATGTGGTTGGTGTCAATTCTACAAAGAGAGACTAGAAAAACTTTCAATATTTTGGGTGGTGATGACCTCATTGTAGTGCTATGGATTTTGTAGAGAGTAACGAAAAATTCCAGGTGAATTGTGGGACTATATTCATGCATGACACTGACTGAAAACAATAGTTTCACTAATGATGGTATGGTAGCGTATTATTTTCCTGGCCTGTTTTTGGAAAATGGTTTTGGAAGGTCCACATAAAAGATTGGAGTAGGTTTATCATTTCATTGCCTGGGACCTTTAAGTTACGGTTAATATTTCCAAAGGCCACAAGTATCGAGGAAGGATTATATGTGAGGATTATATGTGACCTGGAATTGGATGGCATGACGAAGCGAGCGGGAAGTCAATTGAGGCGGATTCTAGAATGCCTGAATACCACCTGGCATGTCCCTTGTGAAGGAATTTTTATGCTGCCCTATTGTAGTATGTACATTCCAATGCTACCACCTAAACTGCACCGACTGCCAGCTCAAACAATTACATGAAATCTACAGCCAGGCAGTCTCAAAACCGTCTCAATGCGACTTTCGTCGCGCCACACACGTTAGTACGTTTGTATGTACAGTATGTGTTGGTGGACTGGGGTGTGTGGGTGAAAGTGGGGATTGTGTGGGTGAGTGTGTGCGCGCATAATGCGGTACGTGTTTGTGAATGGCTGGGTATGTGTGGTTGTGTGTGGGTGTGCAATATGCACGCGTGCCTGTATGTGCATCGGATATGCCATCAGTCATTTAAGGGAAATGATAAAATGTAGGCAAACTTACTTCATGTGCCAAAGCGGGTGAAGGTTTGTTCGAATATCTAACCGTAAATGGACCCCATTTACGGTTAGAAGGGCTATGTAGTCTAGAATGGGCGCCCGAGCACATGGTCTAATCACAACATAATTTGCATAACAGTACCTAAAACGCTCCTGACTGAATTTCCCGGCTAAACGTAACATAATGTTGTAATTTGCTACTACTACAATTGTAAAACTTACGTATTGGCTTCTTGGACATTAATTCGTTTCATATCTTGGTGAATTCCACTGAAATTGTAGCATTCTGTTTTGTGATCAAGGCAGCAACCCAACTCGATGTCTGACACTTCAATCTCATACTGGCATTGTTTCTATATAGAATCTATATTTAATTAGATTTTGGTATCACAGATTTGCGGTGTGTCATCCTGTTTGCTATCCAATAATCCCGTAAAAATGTACACTTTCTTTATAAGCGTGTTAGCCCATCATATTTCATTCCTCAGTATTTTAATCCAACAAAAATTGGGTTAATTTCAGATATTAGAACTTCAAATTTAAACACTTGAGTTGACCTGTGTTGACCCCTTTCTTCGATTGATGAAATAACAATTGGGACCATTCCATTTGTGCTAAAAGGGTTGAGCACACCCTTCGTTATTTTTGGTTCCGTTTTGGGTTGCATATGCCCAGGCATATGCCCTGACGTTGTTTAAGAATTATTTTCCCTGTGCGATAAATAAAACAGTCCATCATATTGCATTATGGTATGGAAAAAAACAAAGGCAAGGAGGATTATGCTAATACACACCGTTTTCTAATCACAACAAACCAGCGACCCAGACATTCTCAAGAGAAGTATGCCAATGTTTTCCAACAAAAAACCGGAATCGACTGCCAAAGAAGATGCACAACAACCAGCATATATAGTAAACAAATCTCCACAGGTAAATACTGACCATTTGAACACAAACACGTGTAAACAGTGCGTCTCAAAAATGTTGAACGCAAATGGGCCCATAAAATGTGCCTTAACATCTCAATCGCTAGATAGCACGCGAAGCATATGCTATCTACAGATTGAGTTTCTCGATCAAGTGAAGGTAAGAGCAATTTGTATTAACAGCAGAGGAAATTTGGAGTGACAAGGTCAAGGTCAAGGACAAAAAGAATTCTGATTAAAAAACATCTTCACTCCAACTTGACTCTATGCAATCAAGCCCAAACATGAGCTCTAAATAAAAACACAGAAAGAAGTTAGTAACTACCGAAATGAAGTGCCTCCGAAGAGTAGCAAATGTGACAAGGAGAGATTAAATCAGGAAAGAAGTCATCAGGAACATGGTCGTCCTCTCACAGAGGTCATCAAAGAGCAAAGGCTCCGATGGTAAAATGAGAATGCCAACAAGTTGGCACAAGTCAACCAGCACTGACAGCATAGAACCACGAAATTTCAGGAACAAGACCAAAAGGGCGCCTTAAGGAGTTCCTGAATAACCATAATCCGTCCATGGCAGAAGCCACCCACCTAGCACAGAAGGAGTTGCATTTCTTTGTGACACTATAACATGCATAAGCTTTGGATAAAAGTAAAGTAAGTAAGGTCATATTAACCCTGGCTTTCACTCACCTGCTAGTCATCGATATTAAGACTTGAGATGTTGTCCCTATGGACTCCTTTATATTTCTCCATTTAGAACCTCCTGTTGTAGGTCTTCTCGGTTAACGATAATGAGCTCCGTCGCACTTGCTACTAAGATTTAACGGGTATTTTGGAATAACACTCCAAGTGTAGGGGGTCAACACAGGACAAACACTTGGCGGGCACACAGAAAAAAGAAATTCTCTTTAGTGACTCATATATATGACAATTAATAATATAGTAAATAATATCCTCCTACATTTTGCCCATCCCACGACCATGTTGTGAGGGATGTTTCATGGTCAGTATTAATCACTCTCCGACTAAACCGGTTATCAAATTAACGTCAAAAATATGGCAATCTGGTTAAAACATGTCAGTGGGTATGTGAGCGTTTTTAACTGATGTTTATGGTTGTTTTGAATGGTGTGTCGTGCTGGGTGTTATTGATATTGTGATGGGGTATTGTGGAAGTTTCCACTAATGAAAACGATAGCTTTTAGCTTCAACCACTTACACGATATCAACAAATTCAAAGGTTTACCATGCCTATCAAAGTCCTGATTAAAGGAACCATTTAAATGAGATTTGTTCAATATTCAGTTTGTTTTTAAAACAATTAAAGTCAAATTGTTAGAATATAAAGTTACTAGTCAAGCGCTCAACAACAGCTTTTGACTCACGGTCAATGGACCCTCTATTTCCATCATGGGGGGGGGGTTGTTTTTACCTCGAGTTTTCCTTATTTCTGCTGAGTGCCTGACGAACGCAAGTGAAAATATCGCTCATTTTGTTGCGATGGGAATAAATATGTTCAACCCTGAATCATACGGAGAACCAGACGATTGACGCATTCTCTCGGTGGTTGTATAATTGAATGCAAATACCCACCCAAAACCCACCCGCCGTTGTGGTTTTGCTATTTTACACCATGTTTTCAAAACCTATCATTACTAGGGAATTTTCCTCGAAACCTGGCTCATCTCAGACGGTTTCATTGAATCGGAGCAGACGAAAGACTACAATGTTGATTTCATGCAATCATTGCGTGAAAACATTGAAGTAATACCCAGAGACGGCGGTCCTGTAAACTCGATTAATAATAGTTGTTAAAAATTGCCGAGATGGTTCAGAATAAATACCCAACTTGGAACAAACAGGTTTCAAGGACCGGGACTATTAAAGCGACACTTGCACATTTTAAACAAAATATTGAAATATAGGGACCTTTGAAAAATACAGAGATTTTTATGCACAAAAATTATCAAACCATAAAAGCCTTAATAAAGAAACCCCTTTAAAAACAGACATCCAACAGTGATTTTTAGGCCGAATAGATGGACCCTGTGTCCCGTTTATCAACAAATTTGTTTATTACAATACGAATCAATAATCACGACTCATTAGCACTGAAATAAAGCCACAGAGGGGGAAAGACGTTACAGATCAGTCCACACGGTGGTTGCCAGGAAATCAACACCCGGCTTGTGTTCTTAATGTGTTTACACCATGACCCATGGTCCTACTGAATAAACCACTCCGTAATGGGTGTGTATATAAAAATCTTCTGTTTACCCATAATGCAGGGCGATGATTTGGGGCGTAAATTTAGGTGAGGGCTGAATATGATAGGAAACTTTACAACCCACCGCGACCCCAAATAACTAAAAAAAAAAATTTACTCCTCTCGTATTTTCCAATGGGGTGCAGTAACAAGAATTACCTGAACGTTGTTTTAAATGGGCGAGAATTAGTGAGCGCAAGAACGAAGAAAAACTTATTGTGGTGAGTCAGGAATGCGCGGAGGCTTTTTTTTTTGTTTTGCGAAACCATGACCAAACGTATTTGAACCATCTCACTTATCAATTCTCTCAATGTGTATCCGGTTATCCATGCCAGTCGAATTTGTGTTCGCAGGGTCTGCATGGTCCTCCAATTTCCATTGAATTAACACGCATGGTTAGGGGGGTAAAACAGCTTAAACGAATAATTTTGGTGGTGATCGCAAAGAAAGCAAGGGTTTTGCTATTGTAAATAGCCGTTGTGTGTGCATTCGCACGCACCGGCCATTATGTGTACAACTAAATGATCCTTGACTTTTTCCTGTGTGACTTTGTTTACGCGGCTCTGGACATGCTGGATGTCGACTTTTATATTCCATGAATGCCGTCGGAAACATCGGCCTCTCCGATGTAATCGATTGACGGGGCGCAACCCGGTTGGTACATTTACTTCTGCAACTCCCACTTTATCTGCGTCCCGTTGAATTAATCAGCCTTGACCATAAAGTACGAGTTAGCGGGATGCACTTTATTCCGGTCACATGCACTGAATTCAACTGGGAGCGGCAAAAGTGGGGTCACAAAAAGTACCCCCGCGTACAGTATTACTAATAGCGAAATCGTACACACCTAAAAGTAATTGTCTTTGTGTGTTGTATGTGGTGTTTGTGTGGGGGGGGGGAATCGGGGGGTCACCAAAATCAATTTTGCGCCTGCCATTGTGCAGTGGCGTAACCCAGCCCCCCCCCCCCCGCTCAGAGCCAGCCCCATCCAAATGAACTGAACCGTTTGTACCGGTGTCCATGGATAGAACCAATTCGCCCCTCAGAAAAATGCCTCGCACCCCCTTCTGCCCCCCCCCCCCCATTGCAGAAGTATGGTTACACAGGGCCACTGCCATTGTAATCCACCACCTAAAATTTGTGCAATAGCCCCTAGACTGTGCACAAACAACTTCCTTTACAACAATCGTTATATCCGGATTGAAAGCGGCGCCACTGGCTAACTATGATTTAACCTTAGGGTGGGGGGTCACTTGTATATCTCTATCCAAAGCAACCCAATCTCGGCCCGGTGCCAAAATCTCAATTATAAGTTGTCATTCTCATTTTGCTCTATAAATTTCGTAGACACTTAATCCAGATTTGTGTTGCAAGACTCCAAGTCCAATATTAGCGAAACTGTCAGTGGTTATTTCTGACATCATCTTTAGATATGTTGACAGTCTCTATCACAAGGCAAACCACAGTGTTCTTCAAAACTTTCCTTCCCATCCATGACAAATCGTTTCCATTATCATAAGGCCTGGGGGTGTTTGCTAGGTTTCGATCTTCCCATTTCTCATTCACTTCACACGAGCTATCGGACCTCGGTGTCGCAGCGCATGGGTGCGTGTGTTCTTCCCCTACTGTACATGCACCCCACGTGGCATTATTGGTTGGAATAGAGCACACGACATGCAGTCATGCATGGTGTGCCGTCGTAATTCCGTCGGTGGGCTCGCTTGTTTGTGTGGTTTTGGGGTTCTTTAGCGTGGCATCTCAATGGAGAAGCGGTGCCAGGCGGGTTAACATAGACTCCTTCATAAATATTGTTGGAAGTGTCCGGTAAAAGTTTTTCGTATGTGTCACCCGACTTGAATACTTCCGTCGATGTGCAGAACACCAACGCTCAACCGCGTTAAAGGTGCATTTCCGTGCTCCCACCTTTGGACCCGACTTAACCTTTAAAAACGTGTTTTATATATCTCTGAATTGTTTGGCCTAAGTACAGTAAGTATTATTCTACTCTTACGTGCTCAATTCAATCTGTTGTTGAAGAACTTCGTCTTTATTTATTTTCTGTAAAATTAACTAGTAATAACACAGTGGCTATTTGGCAGGCAATCGTGATACAAACATTTACTCATAAAACGGAACTGTCATCAAATCAACTGAATTTCAGAAATAACATATGTTTCAGGTGGATGTCTATGAACCATGGAACCAAAAACAAGGTACTAGGATTACGAACATGTACCTTTAATCTTAAATATAATGGATTTTTGTATCTCCTCATAACCCGCAAAACTACTGCTTGACTCTTCCTCGTGTCCTTAGGCGCGACGTTGAGTGTTCTTACTTATATCATTAGTTGTCAACGTTTATATATTTTTTTTCAATATTTAGCTTTTTGTATTCATTTTTTTTAGAGTGGTTTAATTTATACATAGCGATTAGGCCTGTGGGAGGTTTCGCTATCCTGCTGACTACTTTGTTTATGAACACACTTAAAAGTTGATTTGAAAGACGTCCAACATGTAATAGGCGTGCACGCGAGCCAGGAATCGGGTTGGTATATACAAGAAGGAAAGATGAAATGCCATAACAACACCTTATGTTGTGCTATTTATTGAGAAGGCAGGAACTAGCTGGGATTCTTACATATGCCCAATGTATACTACTCGTTGGAAGCCCGTATTTTATTTATACCATTGATTACCTCAATATGTATGCAGGAATGGTATGGATTTATTTGGTGTGAATCACTGAAATTGTTGACATATGAACCAGTTTGTCAGCTCGTCTTTTTGTTCCTGTGGGGGTTGGGTTTAGCGCATAGCGGGTACCTTACTCCGAATGAGTTTAAAGGCTGTTTCTAGCTTGTTAGCTGTCAAATGGGGGAGACAACTTTCCATGTTCGGATAAATTTGAATGTCGAAGTTATATTTCATGTCTGTTTTGCTTTTCAATCAATATAAATAATTAATTTTGACACAAGCAAGAAGTCAGGATGTGGGGGTCCAACTTTCTTAACGCGCACAACGCACAGCTATATGGTGTTTCTGCTTCTAGAATGCTTAAACTGACTACCACAATATTAGAAACGCGTTCACATTGTGAATAATAGTGTCCATATTGAATCAATAACGTAAATGTAGGTCTTGGTTTCAGCTGCTGCCCAACTGCAGGTGTTGGCAGTCCTTTAAAAAGCTGAGATTGCACAAGACTTCATAATGGTGATTGGGAGATAGTGCATTATTTCGTGGGTGGATTTCAATATTGCCGATTATTGCAATCCCGGGGGTATTTAGGATGAAGCTAGATAAGTGTTATCTCTATGCAAAAAGGACTTACAAAACGTCGATTGCGACAAATTCATTATCATCCTTCTAAAAAATGTACAACCGAAACACAGCCATTTTTTTCAATTTATATCTCAAGATAGTAAGAGTCCATTTTGTATTCCACGATAAAGAAAAACGACCAGGCTTTCCATTATTGTTGGTGTTTCAATCTCATGTGGCTTGTTCCAATCTCGAGTTAACTCCATTTTTACTGCGGAACACAAAAAACGAGTTTGTGCCACTTTCTGGTTGAGTGAAAACGGGAACGAATTTTAAAAAACATAAGTTATTCACACCTTGAACAGATAGAAATTCTTTAAATGGGATTAACTTCTAAGAAACTCTAAAGA
Organism: Ophioderma brevispina; assembly: GCA_023653785.1. Classification (NCBI taxonomy): domain Eukaryota; kingdom Metazoa; phylum Echinodermata; class Ophiuroidea; order Amphilepidida; family Ophiodermatidae; genus Ophioderma; species Ophioderma brevispina. The sequence continues at coordinate 4,299 of JAMKCH010037987.1, read as the reverse complement.
TACAAAACATTTACGTGTTTATGGAAGTATGACATGTAGTTTTGGCTTTAAGATAAAGTGAATAAACATTCACATACTTGTTTGTATGTTTAGAAGAGAACCATGATCGTACTTCGGCGTACAGCAACCTGGAGTGAACGACTTCTTTACAACTCGTTATATCGATTGAAAAGCGCGCCACTGCTTAATATAATTAACCTTAGTTGGGTCCACTTGTACTAGCGCTATACCAAAGCAACACAAGCTCTGGCCTTGAGCCAAATTCTCAAATTATAATTTCATTGTCATTTGCGCATAAATTTCGTAGACACTTAGTACAATTAGTGTTGCAATCCAAATACATCAATGTCCATATTAGCGAAAATGTCAGTGTTTAGTTCTGAATCATGCTTTAATAATATTGACATTCTCAATAGCACAAGCAAACCACAGTTCTTCAAAACATTTCCCATCCATGCCATCGTTCCATTATACCGTTTTGCTAGTTTCGCTATTCCCTATTTCTCATTTCACTTCACACAGCTATCGACACCTCGTTTCACAGCGCATTGTTTCTTCCCCGGCGTACATGCACAACCCCGTCGTAATTGGTTGGAATAGATCACACGACATTCATTATGCATTGTGTGACGTCGTAATTATCACGTCTGGCCTCGCTTTGTTGGTGTTGGTGGGATCTTTAGCGTGTGCAATGCAATGGAGAAGCGGTGCCCGGCGGTAAACTAGACTCCTTCATAAATATTCTTGAGTGTCCGGTAAAAGCGTGTTCGTGATGTTGTCCACACCGATTGTAATAACTTCCGCTGGATGTTCAGAGCACCAACGCTACGCGTTAAAGGGGGTCATTTCGTGATCCACACTTTGTACCCCGACTTACCTTTAAAACGTTTTTATATATCATCTGAATTTTTGCCTAAGTAAAGTAAAGTATTAGTGTCTAATCTTACTGCAAATTCAATCTGTTGTTGAAGAATTCGTCATTTCATTATTTTCCTGTAAAATTACTAGATACACAGTGGCCTTTGGCAGGCAGCGTATACAAACTTTTACTCATCAAACGGACTGTCAGAATCACTTAAATTTCAGAAAAACATATTTTCGGGGATTTCTAGTGAAACCATAAACCAAAAACAGGTAACTAGATTACAAGCATGTTTACCTTTAAAAATCTAAATATAATGATTTTTTGTATCTCCTCAGAACCCTCAACTACTGCTACTCTTCAGCGTGTCCCTTAAGGCGCGACGTGAGTGTTCTTACTTATATCATTAGTTGTCAACGTTTATATATTTTTTTCAATATTTCGCTTTGTGTATTATTGTAGCAAGTAGTTGCTTTAATTTATAAATATCGATTTAGGCTGTGGATTCCATATCCTGCTGACACGTTGTTATGAACAACACTTAAAAAGTTTGATGTGAAAAACGTCAACTGTATAGGCGTGCACGCGAGCCAGGAATCGGTTGGTTTACAAGAAGGGAAAGATGAAATGCCATAACAAACACACTATAGTTGTGCTTTATGTTGAGAGGAAGGAAACTAATGGATATCTTACATATGACACAATGTATACTATCGTTAGGAAGCCCGGTAGTTTATATACCATTGATTACCAAGAGGTAATGTAGATTTATGGTGGAATCACTGAAATGGTTGACATATGAACCAGTTTGGCACACGTATGTTGTTTCTTTATTGTTACACAGACGGTACCTTACTCCGAATGGAATTTAAAACCCACGTTGTTCGAGCTTTTAGCTGCAAATGGTAGGACGAAACTTTCCATTTTCATAAAAAATTTGTAATGCTGATGAAGTTAGTAATTTCATTGTCTGTTTGTTTGCAATCAATATAAATAATTAATTTGAAACTAGCAATGAATCAGATTTCCAAACTTGCATTTAACGCGCACAACGCACAGCTAATGGTGTTTCTGTTCTGGGGAACATTTTTTTTTGGGCTTAAACTGATACCACAATATTAGAAACGTTCGGTTCAGCATGTGAATAATGTGTCCATTCTTGAAATCAGTATACTTAAATAGGTCTGGGAGTTGCAGCTGCCCAAGCTGCGGTGTTGCGAGTGTTTAAAAAGCTGAGATTGCACAAGACTTCATAATGGTGATTGGGAGATAGTGCATTATTGATTATGCAATATGCCGAGTTATTGCAATCCCGGGGGATTTATATTGAAACTAGATAAGTGTTATCTATATTCAAAAGGAAGGACAAACAACGGCGATTGCGACAAAATTCATATACAGCCTGTCTAAAAATGGTAAAACCAAAAACCGATTTTTTTCAATATTATATCTCAAAAAGTAAGTAAGTCATTTTGTATATCACATATAAGAAAAACGACCAGGCTTTCCAGGATTTTGTGTTTCATCTCATTGCTTGTCCAATCGCGAGTTAACTCCATTTTACTGCGGAACCACAACAACCGAGTTTGTGCCACTTCGGTTGAGTGAAAACGGGAACGACTTTGTTAAACAATAAGTTATTCACCTTGAACAGATATGAAATTTCTTTAAAATGGGATTACTTCCTAAAGAAACTCTAAAAGATACAAAAACAGTTACGTGATGATGGAGTTTTATGATCAGTAGTTTGGGCTTTAAGATAATGAATAACATTCAACATACTGTTGTTTTTTTAGAATAGAACCAGATCTACTGCCGCGTACGCAACTCTGGAGGAGATATTTTTATGGTCTTGAAGTATCATGAAACGCCAATTCCTACCAACACTTTTATACTTTACTTTATAATTTGATACTCTTATTGACTTCAACAATTAGTAAAATGCAAAAATATAGTGCAATATTTTACACATTTCTTTGGATTTGGAGTGTTTTTTGGTTGCAATTACTTCCTTTTGGCATATTTTAACAGATACCAATTTCGTAATAAATGCAAGTTTCCATTCATTGACGTGCATGTAATATTTGGTATTGTTATTATTTATGAAAGAAGATATTTATCATTGAACTGATTATGTTGACTCTTACAACTTGTGTCGATAACTAGACTCTTTTGTTTACGTTATCCTGTGTTTTGTTCATTTTGTCAAGTTGACATCGTTTGTGAGCTCAAGAGACAGCATGGCAATAACTGCTGAAGCAACTCTGCCATACATAAATTGCACAAAATCGATTTTGGTATATCGCACTAATTGATATATCTCTGGATTGACATAAGCAATAAGATGAAACAAACCCATTGCAAAGCCTGGCTTGTTTCTTTAATAATTATTCCAAGTACTAGTGACTTTATTTTGAATTTCATATTTAACAATTTTTTTTCTGATTGTACCACTTTTTTTGAGACAGGCTGTATAAGATCTAACTTTACGTACTTGCCTCTAAGCATTTTGTGTCTGTAAACTTTTCCTAGACAACAAATATTTGTATTTTTTGTCTTAAAGTTTTTGAGGATAGTTCCATTAAAGCATATTGGCCATTTTTTTGAAAGCGCCCCCAATTTTCAAAATTTTGATATTTTTGCACTACGGTTGGTAATTGTCTATGAACTATACCTGCGCACGAGAATGCTAACAAATTCGTATTTATCACAAATAAGCGATTGGACTTAGAATGGGGATCGCCAGATTGACTTGACGGCAGAGCTGGAAATGCTACTTGATGTCCGTCCATGATGAAAAGTGCCCCCTCGAAAATAACCTCTAACTTGACTTGCCGAACTATTAAAACAACTAATTGGAATGAGCGTAACACTTACCATGCGCTATTCCCGGCTATTTCACATGGGAAGGCCGTTTCCATCAGCCCCTGAATATTATCGGGACCCCGATATTATTATTCTAGTCCAAAATCCTCGTTTGTACAATATACATGTTCGACTTTACCATTCCATGTATAGTTTACTATCCAGGGCTCCTTAAAATGTGCTAAAATTGCTTATAGTCGTAAACCTAAAATTGAAGAAACCGAACTTTTTTAAATTGTGCTAGTGCCATTTATTAAAAAAGGAGAAAGCCTGATTAAAATAATATTACTTTTGTAATACTCTATACAATACACGATTGCTCATTTGAAGTTCCTCATTGCAAATGGTCAGTATAGCATTTTTGTTTATATCAATCTTGGGGTGCCGTGGCCCTGGTCTCGGACAGCAGGGTGAAGTTATAGGTAGTTTATTTTAATCTATTTAAATCCATTCAGAATTAATTAATTTTCTACTATAATCCCCCTATACCAATTAGGAACCCCTCACAATGGTTCTTGTGTTTGGCATACGGTGACATTCTTTGTACTTTCATTCAAAGAACCAATCAACTC